>PNEQ01051806.1:0-38603 GCA_003012365.1 Medauroidea extradentata
TCTTCTAGCACATAAACTCCGACGCAAGACAAACCACGTCTTCGGGCTGCGACGTTGCCAAACATGTTCATACTTTTACATTGCTCGTAGGGGCGTAACGGTTGAGCTTTGACCCCGGGTTTCCCATCTCAAATTGCTCACCACAACCACCCCTACCGTCCCGTACGTTATCGTGCAGGACTTTTCGAACACCCTGTATTTGTATATCTACGAAAAGAACACACGCTTCAAACTTTGTCGTTACAGTTTTAAAAATTCTGCGAGTTTATTAGAAACATCAATTTCAGGTCCCTCAAAAGGGTCAAAAATGGCTTTTCCAGACTAACGTATCTGGAAAACTAACAATCGGATTCGAAAATCACAACTGTAGGAACAAACATTAGACTTTGTACTATACTCCCCAGAAATAAAATAACGTGGTCATCACTTGAAGCTCCATAGGAAAGAGGATAATAGTGAAAGACTGCACGCCAGCTGAGTGACTTGCGCGGAGAGGCGATAATGCATTACTAGAGACATGCAAAATTCGCGTTATCATTTGGTAGCAGTCTAAACTTTACTTTCCTATACATAACAGAGAATAATCTGCGATTCTATTGGCCACGAACTTTTATGTGTTGTCATTTACGTGTGTTACGTGTTTACAGAGATTGGCCTCTCTACCGTGTAAGCATTCTCCGCGGCAAGCCACGACAATATCGGCCAGCGGGAGACGTCGAATGAACCTATAGTATCTTGGAGCTGTCAGAAAACTACGCGAATTTTGCATGTTTCTATGCATTACATACGTCAGTCAACGGCACTCTTACAGCTCCTCCCTCACAATCACAAACACAGCCTATCTAGGGTGCCCCTTAAGTTAAGCCGTGTTTAATGTTATATTTACTTGGCCATGTTTGCCTATAGGTAAGCTATTCCAGACGGCCTACTTGCCAAGACCTAGATATCTTGTGTTTGAACCAGGGGGTACATCGTATGGTTCGTAACAAGTTCTTATCATTTGCAGTGTAATTAAATCTTCTGTGACTTAGGAGAACTATTCCTATCCATGCACCACTTATCGCATGCGCCACACACCCTCACCCCCCCCCCCCCAGTTTTAAACCTTACAAGTAGTAATTTCATAGGATAAATTTGTTTTTTACTTAGTTCGTTTTAAAAACTTGTTACATTAAAAATTATTTTGATTTATTATTTTCTGCTTTAGTCTTGTGTGACGGAAATTTTGCAGCCGTGTGTTTTTAAAACTAGGTATGTTAAAATAAAAAATATATATTTTAAAATAGCGTTACCGTAAAGTGGGGTGAATAACGGCAACATTTCAAATCAAATTTCCAATACGCGGTTTTAAAACCCGAATTTTTCTTTAAGGTTGGCAAGTTAATAATTTTACAAAGAGTAATTGTATTGAAATATAATATGATTTAAGATAAAGTTCTAAGCTGGGAATGTGTTTCAAATTTTGCCTCTATTCACCCCAGTGTCCCTATTCACCTCATTTTACGGTATTGATTTTCCGCATTCTTTTTCTTCTTATATTGCGTTGTTATCCAGTTCTGATCTGTATTTAAAGTTTCAAGTAGTCTAGGTCATCGGGAAGTTAGTTTGAAATCGATTGCAAAATTTGTACTTAACAGACAAGAAAGTTGAATTACAATTTTATTCTGAGCTATGTTAGATTTTCTACTGTCCAGCACGTTGTTGCCCCATATCATTGTTACCGACCAGACATACATCAGGCAAGAAAGATAGTTAATAAGAACGTGTTAATAAATTAATTGTTTGTCAAGTGTTCAGCAATTATTTTTCAGAAATTAGTGTCAAGCCGGGTATCTAACCCAAATCGCCTTGGTGGGAGGCGAGAGGTCTGACCCCTCGACACACCGGGGCCCTCGCATAAAGGCGACACTGTTGTTGATGTGAGACACAGTCTAGACCTTATTGCTCCCAGATTTCCGTACCTCAATCATGGTATCTAGAGCTTGTTGCATTAAGCTCTTAATAGCCTGTTTAATCAGTCATGTTATCGAGTCGTATGATTGCTGATTCATAAAAACACAATTTCTCAAATGAAGTGTCCGGTGTTAAAACCGAAACAAAACCAACGACATTTGGAGCTGTATAATTAACTTCATCGCACGGCAGGTTACATAATACATAATAAAGATCACACACGCTCACAGGTCGTTCGTGAGATGAGCCTTTGGACATAACATGCCCCATACTGTCTGACCTCGGAGTTTCATTGCGCGTAGTTTGTTGATAAGCTCTGTGATCAATACGTGTCAAAACAAGCAATTCATTTCCCCATCAACGCAAAACGACGGTTCATGTGTCACTAATGAAACGAATTAGCTTTCCTACGAACTTAATTAAAGCGAATAGCAGGGAAACACAATACCAGTAACTTTCAGCAGATCTCAATTTTGTATTTATATCAGTGTCACCATTGGCGTACATGTTGCGGTGGGTTATGTCGGTCCGAGCCTCAGGTAGACGGCGCGCCGTATTAAATTAGTAAGAAATCATAGAATGGTTGCTAATGAGCTCCGCGGATGTATGTCGCCAGTTCTGAAACTACAAGACCGGAGGATAACACGAATAAGTGGAAGCGGTGGAATCCTGAGATTCGTGGATATTAATTTACATAAGACTGATCACAGCCAACAAAGCACATTTTAAATATCTGCGCACAGTCTTCAATATGTCCTGTATGAATCCTTGCGCCGTATTTGTCATTTGTGTAAAACTTTTTTCTAGATACTGTTTATTTTAAAAAATTCATTTCGATAATACATTCAACCCATGATTGGACTAGACGTTTATTATTGCAGTTGTATCAACTAGGCTTTCATCAGTTAGCATACAGTTCAAATCTAAACTATTTATAGACAAGTGTGTACATTTGTGTGTGTGCGTGAGTGTGTGTGCGCGCGCGCATAAACGCACGTGGTGTCAGTTTACAGGATGTATCAGTCCAGCGGTTACAAACTTTCAGGAGAGACATAGCACACACAGACTATGGAAAATCACATAGCAACGCATTGTCGGAAACACTTTCTTGACGCTGTAATGACGACACAAAACACAAGGAAGAAAGGACACGAACAAAAGGAAAATACATGATTATTAATCCTAATACACCAAAAAAGCTGGGAAGTCTTTGGTTGGTGATGATGATCAATGTTTCTTTACGTTTTTTTCCTTAGTTGTTTGTTGTATTAAGAATAATCCACATGTTTTCTCTTCTTGTTCGTGTCCTTTTCTTCTTGTGATTTGTGTCGCAGGAAATCGTTTCCGACCATGCATTGCTATGTGATTTCCCATCGTCTGGGTGTACTCTATCTCTCCTGAAAGTTTATAACCGCAGTACTGATACTACCTGTATATTTACGCATGTATAATTCCAGGCATGGCTGAATTAAGAGATAATGGTTTGAAGCAGAACATACCGTTCCAAATTACTCCTATTGTAATCGCTCTTCAGAGAGTCACCAGTCTCCAAACCTCTATAGAGTCGATGCGACTGAAACTCCAGTGCTCCCAAACATACTGATTCCACCTACTGACTTCGCGCATCTCCGACGAAGACATTTCACGCTCCAGTTGGTGTTGCATCGGGCAGCACGCCGAGACGTCGGTGCTAGGCGAAGTTCTCCCTCTTCCGCGCCACTTGATCCGCCACGTGCCCGCCCGGCGAAGAGGTCGGCAGAAATGTCGGTTAGATGGGTGAGGATGAGGAGGAAGTTATCACCCCAGAAGCTGCGGTGTAGTTTTTTCTTCTTGAAACCTACATTCCCCTGCCGTCCTGGCACTTGGTTAGGGGAGGGAGGGGTGTGGAATCGGGAACGTTGTTAATCTCCCCCGGCAGTCCGGGGACATAATCGGTCCCGGAGCAATCTGCCGACCCGCGACAGCTACGGCGAAGCCGCCCCTTCTGGCGTCGACCCCCTTCTTGCCGCGTCCCGACAGCCACTTCCGACGTCGTGGTGTCGTCCAGATGACAGGAGCGACAGCAGCTTTGACCAGAGCTCGTCTTCGGCTCCTTCTCTGCCGGATAGCCTTTACTGCATATAATTCAACATTAATGGACATGGAAGGATACGATTTCGAGCGGATGACTGAAATACTCATTCGTCAATAATATCTGAACTACTCATCAAAATTCGATGATAGTGTTCTGCCCTGTAGATATTTTATCAGTGGACGTTTATTTATATAGCCTATGCGGTAGCATGCTTTACTTTCGAGTAAAAAATGAAACACTGTTTTTTAAAAATAATAAGGCCTTGAAACCATAAAATCTACACAAATGTAAAACTGTAATTTTTTACAATTGTAATATGATACTATCTAGACTTCTATACTAACCTAATTTCAAAAATAATCGTGTTTTCATTTGAAAATAACCTTAACATCCGTAAACATCTCGCACAGAGATTTCCGGACAGTACAATTTTTTTCAATTCAAAACGCGACTATTTATAAATTCGGTTATTATAGGGGTCTTGCTATTATCACACTAAAAATTACAGTTTTCCATTTTTCTAGATTTTGTGGTTTAAAGCCCTTATTTTTCAAAATGGTTTTTAATTTTTTACTCGAAAGTAAAGCGTACTACCGCATTGTGGTTTATAAATAAACGCCCACTGATAAAAGATCTACTCGGAAAAACACTCCCATCGAATTTTGAAGTTGCCTCACTGCTTGTATGGTTGCCAGCGAAATAACGCAATTTATTTCCGTGTATTTTCATATTTAAATACATCAATAGTAAATAAAATGAACCGAAATCGGCTTATTGTATTTTATGTGGATAATGAACAGTTTTTTGTTTTAAATATCAAACTGTATCGCTTCATACCCACTGCACAATTTATCTTACACATGCAAACATCAAGTGACTGGTCTAGAGAGGATAGACATGTCCAGTCGTTAGCCGTCACAAGCGGAAAGATACGAATTAGCAGAAAATATAGCTTTAGTAAGGCGTTTTTGTGTGCTCAGTTTATCTCGAACCAACTATAAGTAGGGACTGGAAAATTTCGCCAATTGAATGATTTGTAGGCTAGAATATTCAAACCCCGTCTATTCGTTCATTGTCTGCTGTTCCACAGAGTAGCATCTAGTTGACAATTAGGTGGGGCTTGAGTATGCATATTACAATGGATTCTAGCCCTACCACGGTCTATGAAGGTAGAGATCTTAACACCGAGGAATAACATGTGACTCCCGTTTTGTCGCCGAGCGCTAGTAGTAATTTAGTGGAAGATTTATCTTGTTTTACATTTGGCTTAGCTTAAAATGAGAAGTTGTTATCGGAATTGCGTGTATTATATTGAAGAAATAAATTGAAATGTAATTTTGTATTGGAACACGTATTTTTTCAATTATAAAATTAATTTTTTTTTATATTATTTTATGTAGGCACGCCTTGCAACGATACTGAAATTTTGTAGTGCAGGAAATAATAGATGTCCGAATATGTTTACTAAAACTGTGGTACATAGTATTTTTTTTTTTTCAGACGACATATAAAACAGTTTCACACATGCCAATGCATTTATGGACACGAAATATATAACTAATATATCAGCTTACCATATTAACAACATTTTGTATAAATAATTGCGATAATTGTAACGCCGCCAGATGTAAACAAGACATATCTCCCACCAAATTACTACTAGAGCTCGGCGACAAAAAGGGGGTCACTTTATCTTCCACCAAACTACTGACAAAAAGGGGGTCACTTTCCCTTGCTGGAGAGTGTACGCAGTGTCAAGCCTCTTCCTCTCAGACCGTGGTCCCTACCTATAGTAGAACCCACTGTCATATGTACTTTTCAAGCCCCGACTATTTTCCAACTGGAACTTCACACCATGAACGAGTGTACGGCGCTTGGGTACGCATAAGAAAGCGGTTCTAGCATGCGGGTGAATTTAACTCGCAAATTTGTTCTTCCCTACTTTAAGATTCCACTATACTCGTGAGGTACAAATTATTGGTTTTTAAGCCGTTATATTTATTTTACGGTATAAATTAAAAAAAAATGTGTTTTGGTATAACCATTTTAATGTATACGTACGTTATAATTTTTTCGCTAAATTTGCTTTACACGTTACATGCAATGTGTAAACAGTGTGAGAAAAAGTCTTGTATAAATTTTTTCTCTTGCTGTTTACGAATTGTATTTTACAAGTAATGCAAATTTAGCGCAATAATGTTAAAGAACAGGCACAGGAAATTGGTTCTACCTGAACACATTTTTAATTTACGCTGTAAAACTAATATTACGACTTGAAACCTAGAACTCGTACGTAAAGTGTATAGTGGAATCTTAATACTGTTCTTTATTATACGGCAGCTTGTTTATGTCTTCGTGCTCGCGTGCTTACGATGTTTTTGTCGAATCTTCGCGCGTCGTGAAACATACGGTTTTCCTTCAAAATAACCGTGGTAACACCCGGAACTTGCAGTTACGAAATATTCTGGGTTCGAATCCCAGCTTCGGCCATCCTTATTTCGGTTTTTCATGCTTTCTCGAAGTCGCTCCAGAAGCATACTGAAATGGTTCCTTGATAAAGGCCGTCGTCGACTCGTCTCCTTTACACTTGTCTTTGTTTCAAGTTGCATCACCTTGTCTAATGACCTCGCTGTTGGCGATACCATAACACTTTAAATATTATCTACCTAATCCTTGCTGTACTCCGCTGAAACATGTTTCGTTAACATCTCACAAGGTTTTTGTTTTTAAAGTAGGGGACCAGAGAGAGGAGGGGCCGAAATGTACTGAACTTACAGTAGAGAGAAATAACAGACTTGACCTGTGTGTTCATCCCTGAAGAGTTTAGCGACATTTGTGCAGGAGTTGAAACATAATTTCTCGAAATTTCAAATATATCACTTGGAGGAATTGTTAAATTTTTTCATAAGAAATTATCACAAAACAGATCTTTATAATAAAATCTGGGGGTTTAAAATTGAAATTATTTTAATATCAAGTTTTTAAACAAAAAATTTACACAACAATAAAAATTAAGATTATAGTAAAAATAATTAAAGTAGTGTTTGTATTTACAGCCGTTAGAAGCACGGTCATCAATTATTTGTTACCGAAAAATCGCAGCCATATCCCGTATTATCCTCTCCTGCATGGCGGCTGCGATGGTATAGCTCTACTGTACAAAACATTCGCCTCTTACCCCGTCGATCCGGGTTCGAGTCTCGGTGGGGATCACACGCGATTGTTACATGTTGGGAAACGTGGTGAACGTTGCCGTCTGTCGCCGTGTTTTCTCGGGGAGATTTTCTTTTCTTCGCGTTGGCATTCTGTTGCTACTCCGCACCATCTTCATGTCAACTTTACAGCACCAAAGTCCTTGTTGTTGAGTGTGATGCCCTTTTCGGAGTCCTGGAGAGCAACGATAGGGGTTTGCATGTTAACACGTGCGAAAAAAAAATGTATATATATATATATATATATATATATATATATATATATATACACATGAGATTTACCAAACCTTTCCAAATCTGGCCAGTTATACATACATATATGTCCAGTTCCTGTTACTTAATATGACCCATCTCAGATGTGGTCCAGATCTCAGAACTTTAATACGGCGAGGTTAGTTACCTCTAAAACCTTCATTAATGTCGCCACATACGTTTAAGTTAAGGGCTTGTTCTCGAGTTTTTTTTAGACTGATACCAATAACTCAAATATTTTTTAACCAAAAGTTTTGAAAAAATTTGAGTCAATGTGCAATCACACGACGCACAATACTGTGGACGCGTTTTTTAAAAATAATGTACCATTCGCTAGCAAAAAAATAATTTCCTTAATTTTTACTTATTTTCACGACGAAAAACGTGGTACTTTTGGTAATGAAATCTAAAAAAGCGTTTAGTATAATTCTAAAAAAAAAATTCAGCTACAAATTATAACATATAAGTGACAAAAACGTACAGCGAAATTTTGATATGAGTATTAGGTACCAATAAAAGAAATATTTTCGAAATCACTGCAAAACTTCGTAACAAGGCATTAATATCGGTGAGGCGACACCCATATTTTTACAGGATGAGATTTTAAGTTTTTTTTTTTTTTTTTCAGTGCCCCAAAAACTTTAAGCAAGTAAGTATTTTTGTTCAAAATATCATCTCAGATTTTTTCCCGAAATGTTTCATTCCTGAAGTAATATTCTTCCCGATTGTTTCCGTCCGAAAGTAATATCTTGAAAGGTGACTGATTCACATCTAATATAATTTAACATGCAAATATTTATCATTGTTCTCACCAGGCTCTCGGTTTCGCAGCGTCCTTAAACACTGATCAATATATGTCTGTTACACTCTACTGTATTTGGTGCAGCCAATTGCATGAATTACGCACCTTTGTGTCGTGGTACCGTATACTGCGTGAACTGAAGATATTATAGTGTCGGAATGCGTTTGCGCATATACACGCTGTCCAGAAACAATTGAATAACAAGCGCACATCGCTAATCTTAGGCTAAACTGGAGACGAAAATGTTAAGTGGCAAAATGTTGTACGGTGAAATTTTCCGTGCTCAGTGTGGCAAACACTGCACGGAGAAAGTATCTTCTTGCACTCCACGTGCAGGTATTAAGGGTGTTCACGTTGCAAAAGTGAATAATTTTTATATTTGTACGACGTAGCGTTAGTTTTATATACGTTGCTCGTGACTACATTTTACACTCGTGAAACTTTTCTATGCCTCGTAGTCTTCCCATAGCGGCAGGTCAAAATAAAAATATACGAGTTGCGGGAACATGCTAATAACAAAAATCAATTGACTTACTCGAACGAAATAATTGCACTTAAATTTGATAGTATGGGCCATAATGCTAAAATATTTACAACCACACAACCAAGTCCCTTTGTATTTTTTTATAAATGGCTACATAAAAATAAAATTATCGTTATTTTAGAATTTTTTAAAAACCAAATAATTGCATTGTGTGATTAAAAATCGTTTAGCACATGACCCATACTGTTTTATTTCAGTGGAAATTATTTAATCCGCGTAAGTCAGTTGGTTTTTGTTATTATCATATTCCCGAAACTTGCAAATATTTACTTTGACATGCCGCTGTGGGAAGATTTTGAGAGCTAAAAATTTGTTACATGAGGATAATGTAGTCAGAAGAAACGTCTATAAAACAAACATTAAGTCAAGAAAATAAAAAATTATCAATTTTGCCACGTGAACGCTCTTAATTTATGTAAGTTACGTGAAGTAAACATATAATCACTTTTTTGGGAATTGCTCGGGATTTTAACCTTAAACCAACAATACGCAGGTCAGAACAGTAGTAGTAAGATATGCGCAAGAGGGGACTAACTACAGCGCTATGTTGCCATATTGAGCCTGTAAAATAACATTTTGCCACTACGTTTTCGTCTTCAATTCAGCCCAGGATTCGCGTGGTGTTCTTAATATGTCTTTGTTTCTGGACAGTTCGTATAGGCGGTCAGTAGAAATATCCCTAGCTTGGAACCGACGACTTGTGAATGATCACGGCAGTGAGGATTCCTTGGTGTGCTTCCCCTCCAACGATGAAAACTGTTTCCTAGCAACGTTATAGTGTGAAAAAAATCGCTTGAATCTGAGTAGTTTTCATTTGGTTTGATGAAGCATATCCTCTTCCTAACCAAATTAATATATATTTTTTTACTAATTATTGTCTTCTTAAGATCATTTTCGCTGCGAATTGATCGAGGGATTTAATATGAAAATTGTCAGTACTGATGTGTAAGTATTTTTTTCCCGAAGCTTCTAAAATGTATACATTGTAAAGTAACATGCATTTACAAACAAACTGTGGTAAGTTTGCACACAAGCCTTAGACCAAAGGAGGTGAAACGATTTGTCGTTGTTATAAACAAACAATTGAAAATTTTGTATATTTATAAACAATACAAAATTCGAACAACAACCATCGACAAAATATAAAAAAAAAACTAAAAACGATATTATTAATAAATTTAAAATTTTCAGAAATTTAAAATTAGGGTAGATAGAAAAGTTACATATATTAAACAAATAAACGTAACGTACGTTTTATATTAGATGTATTTAACTCATTAGATTAATTTACATATGGTAAACTGAACAACTTTGGTCCTAGGGAGTAGCTTTGTTTCACTCGAAATCTCGGTATTAATGTCATCTAGTGCAGAAAGTTTTTATTGTTCAATTTTTTTAAACACTCAGCTCCAATCATCTATTAATTCATCAAAATACCTCAAAACTAATATTTTGAGTGCAACAAAGCAACCAAGAAATGTGGCAAAGTAACCCCGGTCTAAAATATCGTTTATAAACAACATATAAAATTATTAGAAATTTTGTATTCTACGCTTAATGAATTTTATTTTGTTGTTTGTAGATAACCAAGGACTGAGTTTGTTACGGATAGTTTTTCACAACACATACAACAAAATATTTTCTGGCGAATATATATTGCGTGCAGTGTTCACATATCGAGTGACGTTGGGCGTGATCGTCCAGCGTACATACTTTAGCCCGGTGTTGCTGGCAGGGAGAGATGCATGTAGAAGGCCTGGCTTCGAATACTGAGAGGAGGGCGGGGGACACGACACGTACGTCTTGCCCCATCACGTCTTGTCCTGCCAGGACGTCCTCCGTGTCGACGCCCCACAGAGGGACAACGGCGTGGTTCGCTGCGTCCCGCCATTCACCGCGCTTTTCGGCTCTCGACCCTTCCTCGTCCTTTTAAAGCCCTATACACAATTGATTACTTTAACATTTGACTTTACGTTTCCGTTACTTTAATTATTTTGTCAAGGCACATGAAAATACGCAAAGTTAAAGTAGGCCTAACGAAAGTTGAAAAACGATAGAGAATCTGTTTTTGAAACGTAAATATTTTGGTATAAATCATTATGTGTTTACCATAAAAGCGTATTATCTAGATATTCGAAAAATAAGCCCAATTATTTAAATATTTCCTATTTATTATATTGTTTTTGTGGAACGCTAGCAACGCTATTTATCGAATAAGCTTACAGTTCGTTTACAAATTCTACTTGAAATGCTATTTACAAGGTTTTCTAAATACATTATAGACATTCCTGTTACATTTTTCATGACTTCTTAGTTCTGCAGAATAAAGCGATACAAAAATAAAGTTTTCCAATACAACATATACAATCAGTTTGTTCTTTGCAAACGGCAGTATTGATTTTTACTTTATGTTTTTACTTTATCGGATATGTAAAGTCAAGGCTACTTGCCTTTACGTTTCGCGACACCATTATGTACGACCCCATTCGAAGCCATGTATTCAAAGGTATTGTAAAGTCAAATGCTAAAGTTTTCAATTGTGTAACCGCATCAGTTGTCATACAGAATAGTTGTATTTTTCGCTTTAACGAAATTCTGAGAAGAAGAATGTGGAATTTGCTGTTATAGAGTGAATTATATTTACCTTGCCCCTCAAAATGGCTAAAAACGACTTTTTCAATCTAATACATCTAGAGTAGATGGTAAATCGCAAAAATTTTTTGTTTCAACGTACCCTTGAAAACGCTGTAGTTTCTTGCAGCATATATGACTGGGTGATATACTTCTGACACAACGTAGCTGTCTGCAGACCAATAACAGGCATCAAATATTACAATATAGGGATTCTTATTGGCTCAGTCAAATAGGGCAACAGCTCCAAGTACAAGCTAAAGCTAGTAATCGTCTGGTAAGTTGATCGTGTTGAAATCTAGCAAACAGTCCAGTTTTCCCGCGATAAACCATCATCTCTAATTATATCTAATCAACTACTAACGGAAGTCGTGTGAAACTACAATAGCAAGGTGTATTAGACTTTTTTTCAAGACTGTCCGCCAATAAAAAGATGTGGTCACCACTTAAAGTGTCAGTCAGGCGAGTGATCTACGATACCACTGCACGCCGTTCAGTGTCTTGCGATAGGGGCGATACCGCACCAGATGAGCTGGTCAACATCGCCCTTGGCGCCGTGTCTCACACACACAAACACACGGCCACCAGGTGGGGGCCTTAAGGGGTCCGCCTACATAGCGCCTTAGCGGCCGTTCGACCTCATGGACGTGGAGTTTTCCCCCACAAAAGCGGGACTGGATCAACCTGTGTTGTGGACGAGGTTGTCTCTCGCTCTCTCTGTTGTCCTCTCGGCTCGGTCTCGCGAATCCTTCAATTTTCCACGACACTGGCTGCATATTTGCGCAGGACACATATTACAAGAACAAGATTTCTTCAAAATTTTAATTTGTTACAAGGTACAAACAGTCACGGGATCGAAAGCTAAAGGATAGATCTACTAAGGTTAAATGGTTTTAAGTAAAAATAACAAAAAATAATGGCATTACACAAGCCGGAAAAGGCACTAATTTGGAATGTTAAGGCCCTATTTTCTAATTACTGAAGGAACTGATAGAACTGAAACCATTTACCCTTAGTGTGAAGTACTTTAATATCTTTTACATGTCAAACACACAATCTCACGACTAATATTTTCTGTGGAAAAACGATTCTCCTGAACCTCTACATCACAACTTTCATGGCAGGTTCGCGGGTCCCTTAAGGTGTATGGAAAGCTACGATGACAAGCGGATGACTGGACTACTAAATCGTCAATAAAATCTGAACTACTCATGAAAATGCGATGAGGTTTTTTCCTTTTCCCGAGTAGATATTTCATCAGCGGATGTTTATTTATGCGGCACTATGTGGCAGTATGCTTTACTTTCGAGTAAAAAAAAAAAAAAAAAAAAAAATTCCTTGAAATCACAAAAGCTACAACAATGGAAAACTGGATTTTTTATAATTTTTCATATGATAATATCTAGGCCTCTATGATAAACGAATTTCAAAAATACTCGTGTTTTCATTTTATAATATATTTAACATCTGTAAACCTCTCGCGCAAAGACTTCTAAGAGTAAAATTATTTCAAAATCGAAACACGAGTACTTTTGAAATTCGGTTATCATGGAGGCCGAGATATTATCACATTTAAAAATGTAAAAACGACAGTTTTCCATTTCTATAGATTTTTGTGGTTTCAAGCCTTTATTTTTCTAGAAATAGTTTTTAATTTTTTTACTCAAAAGTAAAGCATACTATCACATAGTTCTATATAAATAAACGTCCGCTGATGAAATATCTACTCGGCAAAAAACTCTCATTGAATTTTGATTAGTAGTTCAGATTTTATTGACGATTGTGTGCTTCAGTCGTCAGCTTGATATCGTGCCTTTACATACCCCTTAAACAGTTGTTTCATTTACAAGACGATGTGTAGTAAGTACCGTGTATGGGTAAAACATTTCAATTACCTGTTAGAAAGTTTTTTTACGGTGTAGGGCGTTTAACATCGAAAATGTTACAATTACAATACGCCTAATGGCTGTAAAGTTGTTTGAAAGAAATACGTTACTGCAAGGCTTAGCGTTATTTAATAAGCATAAAACCAAAATTAAAACGTTTTGAACTATATAGGTTATCAATTTAAGAACGACCCTTTCATTTAAACGTTCAGATAGCGAGGTAGTTTTTCTGGTTCCCTGGCAATTATTACTTAACTAGCTACCAATTTAATTAAGACATAATGCAATTGTGTGTCGGGATAGTGCTGTAATTCCAGAGGTCAGTTTCAGAAGTGTAAAATTGAATCACTCAGCCGTGCTGTGAAGGCGTTATTCGTCTAGAACTTTCTCACGGGAGTAATAATCCAAGAAGCTATTACACGCACGACAGAGCATAAATGATTGCAGTTGAGACCCGTTGTTACCTCTCTCACCGGCGAGTGTACTTCTTGTTGTCAAGGGGGAAGATTTGAAGGCGGAGAAGCAGGTCTGATTGGTGGATAAATGTCCCCGCGGGGGGCGTAAACGTCTCGGAGGCAATACCGTCGTCCACAGCGGGGCAACACAGCTCCAGGTCAGTCGGGGTCCGGGTTGTTTGCTACGGTGAATTCGCACTGCGACCGTTAATGTGGTCAGCTCAACGAGGAAATAATAAACACTGTTGCAATCAACGTTTTAACTACTGACCCGAAAATTTCTCCGAAATTCGTTTCAGAAGAGATGTTACATTTCAAACTCCTGCACTCGCTCGTTACTAGCGACGGGAACATTCCGCGAATTCCGTGACCCGCAGGCTAGAATCCACTGTACTATGCATACCTACTCAAGCCCCGTCAATTCGTTTATTGTCTGTTGTTTCATCTTGAGTAGCGACTCTTAGACAAATAGTCGGTGCTTAAGTATGTATAGGATAGTTGTATCTAACATGCAGGTAATTTAATTCGCGAAATTTTCCTGTCCCTACTCATTACTTCCGCGATTGGGACATTACACCGGCGTGAGTGTGTTGCAAAGTAAGCTATCCTTTGCGACGTCTGTACAAATTCAGGATATGGCTATTGGCACGAGTGTGATGCCTAGAGCCGCAATTTTATGGCGAATAGATTTTTGCAACATTTGGTTTCGATGCGTCATGTGCACACCTGCAGCTCTGCTACATCGTCTGTGGTTGGATGGTTTTACTCTCACTTGCCTTGGCAAATTATAGACGTAGAGAGTCACAATAATCTTATTCTGATTGGTGCAGTAAAGTGAGAAACGTGTCTGAACAAAGACACGCTGCCAATAACTTTGAAACAGAACTGCCGATGTGCACGTGAGTCACTGAAACAAAGTGGGGCAAAAATCTTTTCGCGACAAAATCGTGGCCCTAGTGTGGCCACTTATATAGGTCACTCTTGGATTTGTACAGATGTCACGAAATACAGCGCACCTTGAAACACAGCCACGCCACGCAACTAGCAATTAATTAAGCTATTACTTGAGGACTTTTAACCAATAGCAGACCCGCTTGGAAACACTCACCGACTCCAACGTTACTTTATTTTATACACAGTGGCTAGAGATGATGTTTTGTTGCGGGAAAACTTGACTGTTTGCTGGGTTTGAACGCACGTTCAGCCTACCAGAAGATTGCTGGCTTTCGCTTTGTATATGGATCTGTTGCCCTATTTTACTGAGCCTAGAAGAATCCCTAGGGCCTGGTAGTTTTCGCGAAAAGATATTTGCAGCACTTTATTTCAGTGCCTTACGTGCGCACCTGCATCTCTGCTTTGTGGCCAGTGATTGGATGCCGCAACATACAACGTCTGGAGGTTAAACCCAAACGTGATGTGTGGCAGTTATCCGTGTACTGATTGGAACAGTCAAATGAATAATGACTCTGCACAAAACATTCTGCCAAAAGCCATGAAGTTGAGCTGCAGGTGTGTATGTAAGTCATTGAAACAAGGTGGGGCAAAAATCTTTTCGCGAGAACACCCGGGCCCTAAGAATCCCGCTATTGTAATATTTGATTGTTATTGGCCTGCAAACAACTACGTTGTGTGAGACGTACGTCACCCAGTCATGTGTGTTTTAACTACAGTGATTTCAAGGGTATGTTGCCACAAAACATTTTCGTGATATATCATTTCTAACAATGAATAGGGCCACGATTTTGTCGCGAAAATATTTCTGCCCCACTTTGTTTCAGTGTCTCACGTGCACATCTGCAGCTGTGCTTCATGGTTATTGGCAGCGTGTCTATGTTATAAGATTATTGTGACTCCGTACTTCTGTAACTTGCCAAGACGAGTGAGAGTAAATTCATCCAATCACAGACGATATAGCAGAGCTGCAGATGTGCACATAACTAGAGACCTGAAAAATTAGCGTTTTCTTTCAAGCACAAGCTATAATCCCAGCAACTATGAGTTCGTGCTGATTTCACAATTGGCCATTGATTTATTTGACACTGCCTTGAAGTCGATGAACCAATAATAAAAATGTAACTTATTGCGGGCCTATTTTACTGTGTCAGCGAGCAGTCAAGGAACAGCTGTTGTCTACTTGAATACACAGATGTTCTTGGAGGCTAGTCTACAGGTCAGTGAAGCCGCGAATTTCTCCCGTCTCTACACATAACGCATTAAAACCAAATGTTGCAAATTATTTCCCCATACAATCGTGGCTCTAATGATAGCAGAATTCAGTTGTGCAGTGCGCGCCGAGCTGTAACGTAACTGCGGCGCCCGAAATTAGGCATTAACGTCGACTTGAGCAAGTGAAAAAACACATTATTTAGACAGCCGCCAGTAAAAAAAAAAAATAATTGGAAATTGTTCAACATGTCAACGAAGATAACAGACCGTTGAACTCCTCGACGATTGAGGGTGTTCAAGTGGCAATAATTCGTAATTTTATATTTACACGACATAGTGTTAATTTTATTTTGCGAATACATATTTCAATTGTAAAACTTTTTTACCTCTCAAATTTTTTTCATAGCAGCATGACAAAGTCAGAATTTGCGAATTATGGGAACATAGGAATGACAAACAAGTGACTCACTTGAATGAAATGAGTTATTATGGATGTTTAATTTTTCTTTCTCAAATAAAGTGTAATGTACAAAAAAACTAGATTGCTTTCTGGTAAACGTGTACTGTAAAATTCATTTTATGGAATAAAACACAACATTTGGATATTTGCGTTTTAAAGGTTTCAGTGAAGTTTCTACATATCACTTTTCGTGTGATGGGTTTCCAACCAAACTCACCTTGTTTTTGCATATCGTCATTTAGGAATGCTCCAAAGTCCTGTGTTTTGCACATAAGATACACAGCATACAGCATAGGCAATAGTGCGTTCATGTGTTTATTTTGTTGTGTTCCTTGAATTGTTGATGGTGCACATTCAACGTTACCTACATGTTTCTAACTCACAATACCATTGTTTCGGGAACTCTATCGCTGTAGTTTCATTTGTGATTTGAAAGAAAACTGTGAGTCCTAGACTATTGCAACAAGAGGACCTTTTTTGTTATACAGATAACATTACTCAATAAACCATTTTCAGATGTTCGAAAATCCGGACGGCAAAAAAGTTATACGCAATTAGAGGGTAGGCACCCCTACTATTTTCATAAGGGCGGAAGGTTTCAACCAACATTTTCTGTTGGTTTGCAGATCCCAATAGCAAGAAGCAATGCTGAAAATATTGTATTTTTATGTAAATGAGTTTCCGATATTTTGGGAAAATACTGTTTTAAAATTCGATGTTCAGAGGCCCATTACTCCCTTAACATTGCGTTTAGGTGAAAAGTGCAAAACATGTTTTCGTCATAGTTTTTCGTGAGGAACACGCAAGCGGAGTTTGTCCCCTTATTTAAGAAACACCCTGCATATAATCGTTAATTTGCTAATTAGCTGAAACAGTAGTATTTAATATCTTGAAAAAAAAAACCAACATGGTGAGTATGTTTTAACAAAACTGCCAAACAAATTTTTGATAACTGTACTTGCATAGGCCGTTCACGATAGTGTAAGCACTGCATAAAGTTTTCTTTAAACCGTTTTGCAGTTATCTTTACTATTTTTAATATGAAAACATCCCTGTAACTAAAAACCAGTGTAAGC
This sequence comes from Medauroidea extradentata, assembly GCA_003012365.1. Taxonomy (NCBI): domain Eukaryota; kingdom Metazoa; phylum Arthropoda; class Insecta; order Phasmatodea; family Phasmatidae; genus Medauroidea; species Medauroidea extradentata. The sequence continues at coordinate 17,512 of PNEQ01051806.1, forward strand.
GTATCGACACTATTGAAAGTCAACACCTGTTGGCCAAATGAAAGTAATTTTTAATTAATTACAAGTTCTGCTGAGTGCTTAGTTTATAGTTAACAGCCTATACTTAGTTGTATGGAATTATACCGTTACACAAGGCGCACAAGATCTTGAAAAATTCACAAAATATGACAAAGGAGAAAGGAGGTGTAAAGAACGGGAGAGAGATTGTCGATCTTAATGCTTCAACAAAAGTTTTTTCCACCCCTTGGTTTCGCTTTAAAAGTTTGCGAAAGCGCTTCAACCGAATGAGAAAAGACGAAGTTGAATAGTAAATTTAAAAGCAGCGATACTTTTAATTCCCTCTCCCTCCTCAAAGTGTGGCAAGAAAAAAAATTAGCTGATTAACAGACTTACGACCAATCATTTTTATATCGGAAATATAAAACTTCAGCCATACTTTCCTAATTCTGTTAACCTAGTTCCCTCGCAGGCCAATAACATGTAGTAAGGGCTTTCTTTCAGTTTGATCGATTTGATACGTTTTTACCTTCTCAGGTCATCAGTTGACACATGCCACACTGGATGCGCCCCTCCGTGGCAGACTGTATCTCCCCTCTAACCAGAATACTCTCCCTGGGACCAAGGAGATAAATAACTTAAGAATGAATCGGTAAACAATATTTAATTACTATACGGCTTGTAACACAGTCTTGACACCAATGCGAATTACTCTATTGGTGGTAGTCTAAGATGAATCTGCGATTACTCTTCACTACGATACACTACTAAAGTGTTCAGGGCTCCTAAACAATACACTAGACCTTCCCAAGAAAGTATTAATTACTGTAAACCCAGATTTTACGAGTACTCGATTTTACAAGATAGCGATTTTACGAGGCCATTCTCGGGTACAGTGAGACGTAACCCTCATTTCACGAGTGCTCGATTTTACGGCATTGTTAGAAAAAATTTCCATGAAAATACGGCAAAGTAAACGCAAAAAATTATCCATAAATTTTCGTAAAATAACGGAAACTCAGTTATGTTTTACAACGGAATACTCCGTTAAATTATGAACAAACCGTTTTCCTCTCAAAAATTTAATTTCTTTAAATTACTGGTACGCCATTTTCCAGAAATACGTCGTACTCGTTTTTGCTATGGATTCTCGAGATCTTGACGTACCATTTAATAACCTAAAAAGTTTCTCGAATTTGTCCACGACCTTATGTTTTCCAGGCTGACACTCTAACCAGTGTACCACAGTGACATTATAGTCTGTAAACGAGTTTCATGCAGTGGTAAGAGTCCAAACTTTATAAGAGACAACTTTTGAATTTTGACATCCTGAATTTATATAACTTCATTTGTATCATTATGGGAAAAAGATTTTACTCTATAGAAATAAATAACTTTAAAAGTTACATACACGCTGGCGCGAAACGCAAAGATGTGGTGCGATTTTTTTTTCAGCTGTGAAAGTTCGATGTTGTGACATGTGTGGCCGCCCACTGCAGGATAGGTGAAGCGAGGAGAATATACGATGTGTGTAGCCTCCTCGGAACACTTCGGTCACTTACTGTGCTGTTCGGCCCTTTGTCCATGCGCGATACGAGTCCTTGGCTGTATAGCTCGTCGCTATGCATCTCTGCTCTTCGCGCGGCAAGGTGTGGACAACCAGGAAGCAGCGCTTCGCTTCTATTATGTTAGCTTGTCTTGTCTTCTCTTCGTTTCGCACCAGTGTGCATGTGCATTTACTGTAGGAGTCATAGTGATCATTAATGCCAGCGTTTTATTTATTTTTTTAAATAAACACAATAAAATATGCTTTAAAATTGTAGAAACACATTTCCACGAATTTATGGAAAGTTACGGTTAAACATCCGTAAACTGGCAATACGGACAAAGTTCCGTAAACAAAAAATTTCGAAAGCCACGTCCATATAACTACAGTACTTTCGTGTAAATATTTTCGTGAATTTACAGAAAATTTTAACAGTGTATTTGGTACCATGAGGCCTCGTAATATCGGGGGTTCTACTGTACTTAGACGCAATATTAACCTGGACTTCAAGTATTACACCACAACTTAGTAATGTCACAACTTAAACTGGGGCTGCGGTGGCCGAATGGTCAGACCATTCGCCTCCCACCAAGGTGATCCGAGTTCGATTCCCGGCGGGGTAGGATTCTCGCATGTGGGAATCGTGCCTGACGATGCCGTTGGTCGGCGGGTTTTCTCGGGATCATCCATTTTCCCCCGCCCTTTCATTCCGGCGCTGCTCCACACTCACCTCATGTCACCTCTCACCAGCGCTCAAGAATTCTGACGTTTTGTATAAGTTCATAAGTTCATCGTCCATTTACGGTGTTGTCCCATCTCTCTTGCCATGCGTCCAGAGTGATTTCTCTTTCCTGAAGTTTCTCTCGCAGCGTAAGTTTCCTGTTTCTTGCTGCCATGGTGAGTCTTCATATTTCTCTTATCAGTAAATCTACTGGTATGATGCCTGCCAGCAACTGTACAGCATCGGTTGATGTTCTATAAGCTCTGGTTACCGCCAGCAGGGCAGCTCTCTGCGCTTTAAGTAGCCTTCTTTTAATGTGAGTGTGATTGACTCTATGATACCAAATAGCAGCACCATAAGTCATCATTGATTCAAAGACTGCATGATAAATCTTTTTAATGTCATGAAATGTAGGCCCCAAGTTGTGTTGCCTATGACTTTAAGTTTTTCCAGGACTACCACTGCCTTTTTCCTATGTAGTCTTCATGGTGATGAAATCTTAATTTATCGTCAAGGATGGCTACAAAATATTTGAATAAGGTGTGCTACTTGTACTGGCTGATTTAGAAATCTTATCACGGGGTTTCTCTTAAAACTACCAGTTAGTATCATTACTTTTGTTTCAGTTGTCGAAAATTTTAATTACGCAGTATTTGTCAATTTTTTCAAGAATAGGCATTACTGATGTAGTCTTTTCCTCTAAAACTTTCCTTGATTCTCTATTTTATTAAGACTAAGCCATCATCAGCATATCCACATAAGGTAACACCTTCTGGAAATTTATTTTCAAGTAAGCTATCAAACAAGATGTTCCACAAAATGGGTTCAAGTACGGATCCTTGTGGACAGCCTTTTTGTCAAGGTTTTCCCCGCTTGTATTGTACTGGTTTGATATGTACTCATTCGTTCGGAAAAATAATCCAGAACGACTCGGTAAATATTGCTTGGGCAATTTTTGTTCTTTTAGCCCCACATAACTTCTGGCCACCAGGCATTATCGAACGCTCCAGCTGTATCCAAGAATATTGCAAATATAGATTTTCTTTTGTTTCTTAATTTCTATTCCTAAAAAACGTCAATAATGCGTTTTGAGAAGTTTTAACATCATCTTGTAATTGCCGAAGCTCTGCACGCCGCCTTGCGGCCTGCGCAGGTGGGCTTTGCAGTGGTTTCGAAAATATTTTTTTAACACAAATTAATACATATATCGAAAATTCATTTTTGTAGTTTTAACAATTATATATCATAGTTTGTATCTGAATTTTTCTGTTGCAATACACCGAACAGATTTTTAGATTTTTGCCCCTGAAATAGTATATATTTTATTGTCAAAATATGCCAAAACGAAGCAAAATATTTTTTTTGCTAGCGAACGGTGCATTATTTTAAAAAATACCTTGGAAAAATTGTGTATCGTATGACTATACATAGTCTCAAAATTTTTTCATAGGATTTGGTTAAAAAATATTCAAGTTACTTGCAATTGTTTGAAATATATTAAATATCATGGCCTTTCATTTTTTTGCAAACAATTGCAAATAAATCGCATATTTTTAACAGAATGCTTTTAAAAAGTTGAGACTGTTTACAGTTATACTATGCATAATTTTGCCACACCGTTTATTTTAATGTGCCATTTGCTAGCAAAAAATTATTTTGCCTTTTTTTTTTTTTGGCACAAAATATGTGATACTTCAGGGGGGAAAATCTTAAAATCCGTTTGGTGTATTGGAACAGAAAAATTCAGATACAAGCAATGCTATATAAGTATTAAAACAGTAAGAATGCATTTTTGATATATGTATTAATTTGCCTGAAAAAAAATATTTTCGAAACCGCTGCAAAATTAAAGAGCGAGACTTTATTAAAGCGACCCTTCTATGGCGGTTGCCACGTCTAAGGCCAATGTCTTCTACTAGAGACATGTCTATGTCATTGTTCACAAGTAGACTACAGGAATAAATCATGCTATCTAGCTACGTCTTGCTGCTAGGGGCCGGCACACCATAGCTTCATCTATAGTTATTTTTGTAAAACACATCCTGGAGTTCTCTTTCTGCCTTCCGCAGTTATATTTTCTTACAAGTGCTTCGTTCCAGTTTGCAAGCAAGAATCAACTAGGAACATACACGCAACTCTGACAAGACTAAGAAAATTGTTTATCCTACGTCAACATCTGCTCGGGGCGCTACATATCCATATGCACAATCTTCCTCGTAACAATTTTACCTCACATCTGTGTAAACATAATATGAATCGTATTGTAATCTGTAGGACAAACAAACAATTGATTTTGAATTTTATTACCGCTTCAAGTTATATGAGGAGGCCCGGATGTACAAACCTAGGACTCCTATAAATTCAACACAGCTGCATCACTTTTTTTTGTAATATTGCAAAAATAATTAAGTAAAATGCTTTTATTAATTTTATGTATATTTAAAAAACAGATTAGTACGCTTGGAAATAAACATACACATAAACTACAAATTAGTATATTGTTTTCCACATTACGTGTACTCAACATCTAAGATGTCAACAATTGGACGAGGTTCTTTCGATGTTGATTAGGCAGGTCTTGGTTTGAAGTTATGAAAAGCAAAGCACTAACTTTTTAACACTTTAAGACACAGTTGACGTTATGAAGGTCATATATGGTTGAAGCTGTATACAGAGGAACATAGGCAGCTTCCAATAAATGACATCTCATTTAAACTGAAGATGTCAGATGTCTGTGCGAACAACTGTTTAATAGGCGAATCGCCAAAGCCAGTAACATCGAGCACAAGTCCCAATCGTTATTAAATTCTACTGGGCCGCCAACCAAGGCGATGCGGGTTCGATTCCAAAAATGGTCGGTCACCGGATTTCCGCATGTGGGAATCGCGCCGGACGATGCCGCTGGTCGGCAGGGTTTCTCGGGTATCTCCTGTTTCAACCGCCTCTTCATTCCGGAACTGCTCCACACTCACCTCATGTCACCCCTTATCAACGCTCAAAATCTCGTTGTTAAGCGCTGCCAATTCTCCCGCTCACTCATTAACCGGTATGAAAATTTGTTCCTTGCAGCGACGAAAAAGTGAACTGATTTTGTGACTAAAATAAATAAGCAGACGGTTTACGAGCTACTGCGTCCAGTTGCCCTTGTATCTTCGTAAATTATAGTATGTACATTTTTGTGGAATTACTGCACTGGAAACAACCGGAAATCCTATTTACAGCTCAAATTACTACGCTGCGATAAGGAATGGATTTATTTTGACGTTTGTAGTTTTACCACAAAGTGAATAAATAATTCTTTATTGTTGTGAGAAATTTCGTAAACTCCTGCGCTAGTTTCCGTCATTAAATTGACTCTATAAGACAAGACAACAATATACTACAACGATGAAGTGCAGTGTAAAATAACCATTTGTAAATTTCTCACACCTGTTTACAAGTGTTTAGAAAACAGGCACGGTAAAATTGTTTCACATGCAGCAAAGCTAGTATTCCTATATATTTTAAAGGAAGATACAAATGAATACTGGTGTTACCAGACTAGTAAAGTAGCAATGCTCAACGTGTTCTTTATTTACAAAGGGTCGGGGTTTACGCAGTGGTTAGAGCACTTGCCTCCCGCCAAAGCGTTCCGGGTTCGATTCAGGGGCGTCATTTAGGGGGGCAGGGGGGGGGCAAATGCCCCCCCCCCTGGATCGATAATTTTAAGTGTGTAAAATTTAATTTTTGTATTTTCTTATTTCAATAATGCTAACTTAAGCACATACAACTGAAGTTTTAATATTAAAGTTTCTGATTTATACGTGCTTACTTAATAAAAAAATGCAACAAGGTCACTCGTCGAAAAAAAATGTGTCCCCCCCCTCAAGAAAAACCTGAAGTGACGCCCCTGGTTCGATTTCCGGCGGGGTCGGTCCGCGGATTTTCGCACGTGGGGATCGTGCCGGACGATGCCGTTTGTCGGCGGGTTTTCTCGAGGATCTCCCGTTTCCCCCGACATTTCATTCCGGCGCTGCTCCATACTCACTTCCTGACACACCTCACTCGCGCTGAAGACCTCGATGTTAAGCGCTGACCAACATCTCTCTCACTCACTCACCATTTCTAGTATCCTCGCTGTCGAAGAGACGTATAGCCTACTTACTTTGCCTGTCTTCCTACAAACCTTTCGTTTTACTGCATTTTCGAGCGAGTGGGTAGGTACAAATAGCTTCACGTCTGAACATGAAAGAAAACTCGAAGAAGGAAAAAGTGCCAAACAATTTTACATACGACTCCGGTTACGTACTTCGTATCTTGTCAGTGGTTTAACAGACGAGGCCCCTGAGAGCAGGGGTGTGGGAAGACGATGTATCCTGAGAGAACTCACAGTCGAATTGGCCAGATCTGTAAAGTTTTCCTCTCGCAAAAACTGTGACTACGGGTCCATCGCATAATCCACGTATCGAACACAGGACTCAGCACGAACACAAGGATTTCTTTCTTGAAACGATGCGACGTTTCCTGCACACCATCATATCCAGTCACTCGAAGATTTATCTACCAACAACGGAAAGAAATATACAAAAATTTTCTGAAGAACGCGGTTAATCGTAATTTTTCTTGCCTGTTAAGGCGCCCAGATTTCTTGATCACTTTAACGACTTTATGTGTTCAGCAATAATCAGTGTAAAAAATAACCACAGTATTGCTAATCTGAACTTTCATATCTCACCCGTTACACCAGCTAAAATCCTAGTTTCGGCTGAGCGGAAAAATGTAGAAAGGAAAAATTCATAAGAACCCAGCCTGCGCATGCAATGCAATGAAGGAAGTTGTAGTTATTTTTTACTGAGCTACTAAACGTCCATTATGTTTTCATGTCTACAAAAATAGCACACATTTCAAACCAAACAATGTCATTACAAGATAAAAAATATTCGGTAGACTAATTAGGAACAAGATTCTCGAGTCTCTCAAAACGACAAGAACGGGATTTTATAGACTGTCGTGTCTGGGAAAATATCGACTGGATTTGAAAAACAAAAATACATATACATAAGGTGGACCTTAAATCAAACTTATTATAAATAAAAGTGAATGTGTAAGTCTTAAGAGCCGTATACAGCAGGCGCTAGATGCTGGGTTTGAAGTACGGAAACAGGCATGCGATAAGAGCTCTGCGTCGATAACTAGTGTCGCATTTCATGAACAGGGAAGAAAAACGACGTGTAGGGTTTTTGTCGTTGGCTTTTTCGTAAGTAACTTGAAGCGGTGACTCTTACTTTTTTATTTCCGGAAAGTACGTAGTAAAGGCGATGTCGCCCGTGTCGGTCCTTTGCTTTTGTGTCTGTAAGGCGCAGATCTACTCCAGCTCTCTTGAATACACCGGCATGTAGAGTACAAAATAGACAGACAAACCATTGAATGTTAAACAGGACAGTAACTTGTGTGATCTTCTCATCCAAAAATAAATGTTTAAGTAGGTGCTGACGTGTTTCAGTTAACTTTTTTTCGTGTTTATTTAGAAATTTCAGTCCAAAATTCTTTACTGACTTCACCTCTGTTTCACTGTGTTACATAGTTACCAACTAGACGCAATATTTAAGTAAAAACACCTTTCTAATAATTTTATTTCCATTCTACAGTACTGATATTTTATTTAAAACCAGGTTTAATACATGATTTGCGATAAACTGAGCACTTACAAATATTCCCTCATTCTTTGCGCGTTTGACATGGAACTACCGTTCTTAGATATAACATAACCTTACGTAACTATCAATATAAATCAATTTCATTGAGTTGTATGTACTTTACAAATATTTTATAGTAACTAACTTAGGTTTCTACCGATTGTACAGTTAAACTTACTAAAAGTCAGTAGAAAACGATGAGGGTATATTTCCCCAGCGTTTAAAAAGTTTAAAATTTCAGTTAGATCTCGCATCATGCACGTTTAGTAAACGCATAGAGATTACAATTAGAGGGTAAATAAATGTACCGCAATTCTGCGCTGTTATACTACGTTTCATATAAGTTTGGATAAATTTGACAGCAACTTATGGTGAGCAATAATTTGAAATATTTTGTTATTAATGTCACTGCATAAGACAAACTTTGTAGTACAAATGCTGAAACGGACATCTCAGGTTTATTTTAGAGCTGAACATGTCTTGTATTGTGCAAAAAATCACAAAATATTACAAATTATTGGCCATAAGTTGTTGTCAAATTTATCCAAGCTTATATGAAACAGCGCATGATAATTATCATTCTTTCCGCCTAGTAGAGGCAGAGAGATTTTCTTGTCCACGAAATGATTTACATTGGGTTGTTACACTTCTGTTGTTGGTCAGCACTATTTTTTTTAGCTATATAGGATGTTAAAAAACGGTCGTGAAATAATCACACCACGTGAATCCTGGGCTGAATTGGAGACGGAAATGTCAGTAGACGACGACATTTTACGCTTACAACGAGGAAACACAGCGCAGAGAAGGTCCCCTCTTGCGTTCCATGCCCAGGTATTTTTGTACGTATGTTACGAGTAAACATATAATCATGTCTGGACTACTCGGGATACGTACCTGCTCTCATATTATGATGGTCATAACAACTGTAGTAAGATATCTGTAGACCGCAAGGTTGCCACATTTCACAAGTAAAAGGTCATCGGTCAACATTTTGCCACTAATATTTTTATACCAACAGTTGGTATCTGTCATGTTCATGAGTGCGTCTTAAGAGTACGTGGTAGATAAACAAACGCTGAAAACATCAATTAATTTCTACGTTTTTTCGAAGCCAATATGGATGAAATACTCAATAGCAATCCTAGATAATGGTATTTGCCAACTTTATGAGTAAATATTTATCCAGAATTACTAATTCGTTTCGCGCGATCTCTTGCGCCGCAGTTAAATGCACGAGGTTCCGGCGTCATAGATTGTGCCTCAGAAGTTCGTAATACTGGAAATAATTTTGTTTAAAACGTTGGCTAAAACTATTGTCTAGGATTGTTCTTGCTTACTTTTCGCAAATTGACTTCAAGAAACCTACAGTTATAGATTAATGCTTTAGGGTTGAATTATGTACCACGCCCGTTTAAGGACGCGTGAGCTCCGCTCAATAGATCGCCCGCCACGGTGGGAATATAGCAATTGTAAAAATCCCAATTCTTATCCTAACCGTAAGGCCGTCCAACGATGAGAATGACGTGCTTGTGTTTCGAGCTTCTTGGATCTCTTCAGGTAAGAGCAGGTTGCAGATTTCAGCAACCATCTTACTACACGGTTTACAGATTTTCGTGAACTTAGAGGTTGGCGAGAAAGGTACAAGAACTTGACACCTTTGATTACATACCGGCAAGAAACACAGTTTAAGGTTCCTGTCTACCTGCGCTGAAAACGCTTTGCAGCGTGATGCGATTAATCATTTTTAAGTAAACTACCCAACGCGCATTACACGTGTATGTCTACGAAAAGAACGCACACTTCAAAAAACGCTTCTATAAGTTTAAAAACGAGTATAGCTTATTAGAAATATGATATTTAGGCCCCTAAAAATGGCTAACAGCGGCCTTTTCAGACTTCTGCATCTAGAAATATATCGGCCGGATTCGAAAAACGCCATGATAGAAGCATGCGTTAGACTTTTAACAATAGTTTCCACAAATAAAATGACATGGTCCCCACTTAAAGACCCATAGGAAAATGATTAATAGTTAGGGCCACGATTTTGTCGCGAAAAGATTTTTGCCCCACTTTGTTTCAGTGACACACGTGCACATCGGCAGTTCTGTTTCAAGGTTATTGGCAGCGTGTCTATGTTCAGACACGTTTCTCATTTGACTGCACCAATAAGAATAAGATTATTGTGACTCCGTACGTCTATAATTTGCCAAGGCAAGTGAGAGTAAAATCATCCAACCACAGACGACGTAGCAGAGCTGCAGGTGTGCACATGACGCATCGAAACCAAATGTTGCAAAAATCTTTTCGCCATAAAATCGCGGCTCTATTAATAGTAAATGTCCGCACGCCAGTTGCATGGCAAACGCTTTGAGACGATACTGCGGTACATACGCCGGCTGACAACGCCCTTAGCATGTTATCTATTTTGTGCCTCACACACACTAACGCAGTCTCCCTAGATAAGAACCTTAACAACATTTTTGTATCCTATTAGTCCAGGATTTGCGTATTGTGCTTATAGCACAGTCGTTGCTGGACATCCTGTATAGGTAGGTAGTTACGTAGGCCGAGTTGACTATTTTACTTGCAGCGGAAAGGTACAAACTTGCAAAATAGAAACTGGGCAGGATTTTTAAAAAATGCTGTCTTTATCTTTAACAATCTATACATGACATTTCGTATCAGATACGGCGTAGCAGTTCGGCACGATTTTATTTTGTGACCTTGAGTTAGTAAACCGGAACTAGCAATAACAACCAGTTGTTTGGTTCTGAGTGACTGGCAGCATCTGATTTAGTAGATTACACAACCTGTTTTCGAGAGGCCGCATTCGCATTACGAACACCAACATAATACACAGTTCAACAAAAAAAAAAAAAAAACAGTAACTAGAAAACCCTATGAAAAACAGATCTTTAGGTTTTCGTGAACTTCAGAGTCATTATACTTAATTACTGGCAGAAAATTTTTACAATTATTGTCTTCTGTTCGAGATTTTTATGGAAAGCTAATTTTCCAGGTTCGCACTACTGTAGTTTTTTTTTTTATAAAAATCTGGGAAAGTGTTGTCTGGAGGGTAAGCCAATATAGATGCTACCCGAGTTCACACGAAACATTTTTTTTATGGAGGTGCTGTATCTTAAATCACCCCGCGGGCATGTTCGTTAATTTAGTCGCCATGATTGTAGAAAGTACACTGTTAACCAATACTGGACGGTTTGTGCAATTCTGAGAAAACACTGATCGTGTTTCTACATAAAGCAAACATATAACACCACGATATGTTTTATTAATTCAAGATTCACGCTGCCTGCATAACAATGTGGAGAAAGACTATATTTTTTACGAATAACCAGTTTTATATGTCGACGGAAAATAAATAAAAAAAAGTAGTACACAAACGTGTACACAAGAGTAATAACATGAATTTATTAAATAGTTCCACATAATGTCGCATGGTTGTTTTTCGCAGATTTGTTATTAGCACACAGCTGTCCGGATTAAATTTATAGTATTTGTCTGTAGTCGCTTGAGTTGTGATACGTGACACGAATTGTACGCGGCAGAATCTCACACGCCGTTGTACCCGGATTGAAGTTGAGCATATCTTGAAAATACAGACTGAATTCAACAGCGATTCATCAGTGGAATGGTCCCATACAGTTTTACACTTTAACAGCGTACAAACTCAATAAATAGGAGATCCATAAATTTCACGTTATTGTCTAACTTTAGACTAGACCGCGAACTGTTGTTCGTTAGCTCAACATTCCGCTAGCATACAACATCATGGTTTTGCAGTTTTCACTGTACAGTGACCAATCGCTAGAGAAATGCAAAATTCGCGTTATCATTTGGTAGCAGACTAAACTTCTCATTCCTATACATACACTGTAAAAAAAATTTAGGCAAATTTACTCTACATGTAATGGAAGCTAATTAACTCTACAAGTGAGGGAAAATTACTCAACACGTGTCAAGGAAAGTTACTCAACTGGTAATGTAATTTTAAATAACACATTGGCGCAAGCCCTCTACGACAATTTGACGTAACGCGTGAGCGAAACTTCCTAGTGGTTTGTGTGACGAATACACAACCTTGCGAAAACTTCCACGCATATTCAGAAATCAGATTTCCCTCTCAAGGTTGGGGAATATTACCACACATATGATAAGTAACATTACTAACTTTTTTTTACAGTGTAACAGAGCAAAATTTGCGATTCAATTGGCCACGAACTTTTATGTGTTGTCATTTCCGTGTGTTACGTCCTTACAGAGATTGCCTTCTCTACCGTGTAAGCATTCTCCGCGGCAAGTCACGACAATATTGGTCATCGGGAGACGTCGAACGAGCCTATAGTCACTTGGAGTGAGTGAAATATTTTGGTCAGCCCTTCAGCGCTGGTGAGGGGTGACGTGTGGTGAGTATGGAGCGGCGTAGGAATGAAGGGGCGGGGGAAACGGGAAATATAGGAGAAAACCCGCTGACCAACGGCATCGTCCGGCGATTCCCACATGCGAAAATCCGGGGACCGACCCCACCGGGAATCGAACTCGGATCGCCTTAGTGGGAGGCGAGAGGTCTGACCTCTCGACTACCGCGGACCCTTAGTTACTAGTCAGCTGTCAGAAAATAACACGAATTTTGCATGTATCTACCAATCGCATGTTAAGGGCATGAGCCCGAGTTTCTTCGCATTTAATGTCAATTATTTTTTAAAACATAAACGGAAGCCGATATCGTAAAATCGCTTCGTAACTTTGTTATGACGGATTTAAACTGCATACTCTAATTTTGTCAAATCAGAAGACTGCAAAATCGTTGCTAATTAGTTAATTAACGAAATTTCTTTTAATTTATAAATTAGCTATACTCATCATAAAGTTTGTCTCGAAAAAATACATTGCATAGTAAAACCAATTTGCCAAAAAGTTACGAAGCAATTTTACGATATCGACTCTCGTATGGATTTAAAAAATAATTTTCTCATAAGCCGAGAAACTCGGGCCCAAGCCCTTAAGTAGTCATGCACGTAAATGACATGAGGCTGGACAAATTGGCGGGTTGACTGACCTGTAGGCTAGTCTCCAAGACTATATACTTACTGAAGTAGACAGAAGCTGCTCGCTGGCTGCTCGCTGACACGGTGACAAGCGCCTGCATTTATTTACGTTTTTATTATGGCTCAGCGTCTGCAAGGAGATGTCACATGACTCAAGGCCAATGGACGACTTGAAAAGAGGCGGAACTTCAGTCAGGTGTGGGATACAATTCCTATCTCCATGGATACCGCAGCCGAACATAAGCTTCATTTTGCTGTTTGGCGTCAAATGTCCCGGATGAGATGTACGTCAAGAAACTTGATTATTTGTTTGGAATTTGCCGTTTTTTCAGGTAAACATTAATCTTATGTATTTGCGTATCTTAACCATGAAGTAGAAACTACTATTTTTTACCCTTGCGTGCAAATCTATGGATGCGCAACATTTTTGCTTTCTGCAATGACCAACTAACAAATCAGCATGTTTGTAAACAAGCTTTGTTTCCCACAGTACTTTTCCCCTGCGGTGACGTCAGGGGGCGTGTACTTCAAGTCGTCCATTGTGAAAGTGACACGAAGCTAAAGTTGTTGGAATTATAGCTTGTACTTGAAAGAAACTGCGAATTTTTCAGGTCCCTAGACATCAGATAAGAGCCGGTGGCCTATGTCATCGCAGATCGTTAGGGACAATGGAACATCGCGAAAATGTTTTGTACCAACATACCCTTGAAAATGCTGTAGTTTCTTGTAACGTATATGCTTGATGTACATCTGACACAACGTAACTGTCTGCAGACCAATAACAGGATCAAACATTACAAAAGTGAGAATTTTATTGGTTCAGTCAAATTGGAAAACAGCTCCACGTACATGTATGCTTAACGTGTGTTGAAACCCAGCAAACAGTCACTACAGATCGTGCTCAAAGATGTACAGGTGAATTAAGTCTAGGCATTGCCTAAATAAATAAAAATGCGAATTTTGCAGGTTTATCAATAGTATATGTAACAAATCCGGACATCTGAATCCCTGCTAGACACTTTTACGCCAGTAGATCACAGTTGTGGCTTTATGAAACACACGTTCCCAAGCTCGTAAACATCCCGTGTTGCAATCGTGGTTGTTTTATTTTACGTTAGCATTCTGTATATTTAAACGTAAATACCTGCACCGTCTGGTGCTCAGTGCGGCGACGCGACGGTGGCGCGTGGTGGGACTTTATGGAACTTTGATCTTCTGGCTCGACTCGCGATCTCTATGCCTTTTCTTCTAGTATACTTGTGTTCTCTGTTTCCCCTCTTCCTCGCGCATGTGCAGCAGGTGTTGTCAGACGTACCATGTTCATGGTACTAGTACCATTATTTGACCTGGTGTACCGTGTACTATGACGAGGCTGTCATGGTTCGCAAATGTACCATAATCTATCTATTGGATTTCTGGCGATTTTCATTGTAATGTATACTCGACGACTGGACGTAAGAAAAAAACTGATGCTTGCTGCAGTCATTTCAAGACGGCTGAAGAGTTGATGAAGAGAATGACAGCAGCACACCCATATCCCGAGTTTGACGCCAAGCGACACTCTGCATACGAGAACACACCAACTGTGACAGACATTTTCTTTACATTCTGATAGTGAATGATCATTGCGCCAATTTTTCAAATCCAAGTGTTCAAAATTTAGTGATTTTTCAAAGCATGATCTATTTCCATTTGTACGTATTTAATACCAGTAGTTCAAAATAAAAAAAAATAAAAAATGTTGAGTAACGAAAAATGTATAATCAAAATGGTATTTTTTAACATTTGTTATAAATGTACCATGTTTTGAGCCAATGTAACATAATTTTGAATGCTCCGTACCATAACAGAGAACTGACGATCTAACAACACTGATGTGCAGTTTGCTGAGGCACTGACCAAGCCTCTCGCGGGTGTGCTAGCGTGGCCTTAAGTAAGTTTCATGGTATAGGTCATTCGGAATAAAGAGAGCACTAAAAATTTAACATTTGAAAAATATCACTAGGCGTTACTGCATGTAATTCAATATTAACTATAGTTGCATTACTGCTTGTATGGTTGGCAGTGAAATTACGAAATATAGTTCCCTGTGTTTTCCTATTTAATTACAACAATACAGAAAAAAAACCCAACCGAAATCGGCATAAATATATTTAATATAATTAATAAATATTTTATTTTACTAAACTGTATCGATTCATACTGACTTGCCAATTTGTCTTACGCGCGCAAGCATCGTGTGACGTGTCCAGAGAGGTTAGACACGTCCCGTTGTTAGCCGCTACGCGCGGAAAGATACGAATTTGCTGAAAGTAGAACTTTAGCAGGGTTATTTTTAGTGCTCACTTTATCCCGAACCGCCTATAGTGATTCTGATTGTCCAGAATTGAGTTCGTTGACGCGTCATTTGATGTACGTCATGTATATTGCCTATTTTGGTAATGAATTTAGAACCACGCTTATGTGAGAAATCTTTAATTTCCTGATACGCCTTGTTGAATTCGTCATGTTAATTAAGAAGTTCAACCCAGAAACTTTGATTTATTCTAGCTTGACGTTAATGTCTAATTTAAACGTATTGGTAGGTCAAACGTATCATTGTGCACGCGTGCACAATATTTAATGATTTTCAGATTTATTATTGTGAATTTTTATAAAGGTCAAATGTATTCATGTGCGTGTGTGCACAATCTTTAATGACTTTCAGGGTTATTGGTGTATGTTTTTTTTATAAATTGTTTGATATATATTTATGTGCGCGGAAGCATAATTTGAATTATTGGTAAAGTTTGAACGATCGCTAAGTAGCGAAATACGCGTCTGCCTAATATATTTTTGAAATTTCTTTGTAGTATCAAATTGTGCATTTTCTACACTCGTCTTTGATTATTTAATGATGTTGCTC
Organism: Medauroidea extradentata; assembly: GCA_003012365.1. NCBI lineage: Eukaryota > Metazoa > Arthropoda > Insecta > Phasmatodea > Phasmatidae > Medauroidea > Medauroidea extradentata. Next base: position 33,422 of record PNEQ01051806.1, read on the forward strand.
ACTGTTTATATTTTGAATAATAAATCTAAGCAAACCGTGAAATATTTTTGTTAGTAGAAACCACATAGTTACGTATGTATATTTTCATTGGTACTTTGTATTTAACAATTTTGCTAGTGTGCCTTTTGTTCATTGAAATTACTCTTGCAAATGCAAGAGGTCATTTCATACCTATTGGAACGCTCACAGTATTTTAAGGGCGCGGTCTACCGCAATTTTCATCACAATTTTTTCATTTTTTATTTGTACCAGATATTTTTTTTTCTTGTTTTATACACAAACTGTGACTAAATTTGGCTCGATAGAAATTTTTTTATCTCTTATAGTTTTCGTGTAATAGCTTGTTAAAGTCATATTTTGCACGTTTCCGTTTTAACGACTACACTAAAACTAACTGATATACCAAACTAAAAAATTCACAGTGAATAAAAACATTGCACACTACAATTCTATGCCCATAAAAATAAAGAATAAAATTATTTGAAGTTGAAAAAAATGCTAAATCTGAAAATAAACATTTAAAAAATTCTATATATATTTTAAATACAAATAATTTTTATTCTCTATTTTTATGAGCATGACATTGTAGCCTGCAATATCTTTTGTCCGCTGTGATTTTTTTGAGTTCGGTATATCAATTGGTTTTAATGTAGTCGTTAAAACGGAAACTTGCAAAATATGATTTTTAACAAGCCATTACGCGAAAACTATGAGAGATAAAAAAAATTCATAACAGCCTAATTTATTCACATGTTTTGTCTAAAATAAGAAAAAAAAACATATATGGTACAAATAAAAAATATTTAAAAAATGTGGCAATGAAAATTGCGGTAGCCGCGCCCTTAAGCAAATCAATTCAATAAATGTCATATCTTAACTTCGTTTTAAAAAGTGTAATGTTTAATAATTCTATACAGCAGGCGCTAGATGCCGCTTCTAATGAACGGAAAATGGCAGGCGATAAGAACTAGACTGACTCTTGCATCAACAACGTGTGGCCTTTACGAGCGGGGCGCTAAAACGGCGTGCAGTGATTTGGTCGTTGACTTTTTCCTATGGGACTTCAAGCGGCGACCCCCTACTACTTTAATTACGGAAAATGCGTTGCAAAGTCTACCGTGTGCTTCTTTATACTTTTTTTTACGATTCCGGTTGGTACCATTTTTACGTGTTAGCAGAACGAAAGTCATTTTTATCCATTTTGAGGTGCCCTGAAACCATGTTTCTAAACAGGGTATCTAGAAAAAAATGTAAAAGCATAGTTTTAAATGTAGATAAATATATGGAACACACGTAAACTTTCTCCTAACACGCTGCAACTAAGTTCATGCGCCAGCTGTACACGGCTCTAAAGTCATTGATATATGTATTATTAGGGACCATGGTTTTTGCGAAAAGAATTTTGCCTCACTTTGTTTCAGTGCCTTACGTGCACATCTGCAATTTTGCTTCAGTTGGCAACGTGTCTATATGAAGAGCCATATATCATTTCTCTGAGCCAATTACAATAAAGTCTCTGCAACGCCTCACGGCTGTGATTTGCCAGTAGAATCCCAACGTTCGAGAGAGTTAAAGTATCCAATCACTTACCACGAAGCAGAACTGCAGATGTGCACTTAGAATACTGAAATAAAATGGGGCAAAATGCTTTTCGCGAAAAACCAGGGTCCATAATATGTATCATATATTCATTCTTAACAAAGAGAAAAATCTTGTCTGCGTTAAAAATACTTACGGTTTTAAAATTTCCAGACTCTTAACATTGACGCATGACTAAAATTCGTGAAGTAAATGACACACACAATAGGTATACAGAAATTAAATGTAGGCGTTCTTTCTAGGTTATTGGCAACAGGAGGTAGAAGACACGGACATCATGTCTGATTGACTACTTCCAGTAACAATTTGATTTAAAACTAAGAAAAGTACGTTCAAGCTATTTAACTTTCAATTAAAGCAAAACTTAATGAACATATATTGACTGTTGCGATGTTTTCATGTAGTGATGTTATTGTCTTTTTAGCAAAGAACTTATTTTTTTAATATTAAGATTATTTTTAAAAGTTTGCATCTAACTTTATCATACAGAATAATAGTTAAGCATATATATATAAATATTAGGAAAACTTAATTTTTAATTTTTTTATTGTATTGTGTGGGAGACTATGTTGTAGTCCACCAAAAACACGCACTGAAAGAAAAGTTTTGTAAGAACTGTTTTCTGCCAGATCTTTGGATTCTGAACAAATACATTTTTGGCGACTATGATTTTTTTAGTGGTGACAGCAAAATGTTTTTGTTGTTATCACACGAATTATTTGGCTGCGTAAATATCAACAAAATATTTTTGTATCCATCACAATTTTTTTTCTTCCATGCAGACCTATCACTGATGGACTTTTATTCCTGGGGACACTTGAAGTCATTCCTTCGAGTAGAGAAGATTCGATCCCGTGATCATGTGCAGGAGTGCGCAGCTGAAACGTGTTCACGGATGACACCAGACATCATTCGACGTGTTCTACAGGACTGTGTGAAACTACCACACCGATGCTTTTCAGCTTTGGTGTGTACGTGCTCATTTCCCCTATGGTTCCTGACTTACTTGAAGGTCTTTAATTTTAATGCTACATTAGTACGATTTATGCAATTAAACAGTTTTTTGGTACAATTTAAACAAAAAAATTCTTAGGCACATTAAAATTGTTTTAGTGACAAAGCATAAGTTGTAAGTGTGTTCGCTCTTGCTGAAGGTTTCCAGTATGATGGGCTACCCAGGTTTAGTGAAAGGCAATTGATGGCACGATATATATATATATATATATATATATATATGTGTGTGTGTGTGTGTGTGTTTGTGTGTGTGCATGTACACGCTGGCAGCTTCCATTTTATGATTTTACGCAGCATATCCCTGTGCGAAGACGTTTCCTAGTTGACTTCTATCTAGAGACCTGAAAAATTCGCGTTTTCTTTTAGGCACAAGCTAGAGTTCCAGCAATTATAGGTGTGTATCACGTTCATAATTGGCCATTGATTGTCTCCACACTTCCTGGAAGTTGTTGAGCCAATAATAAAACTGTAGCTGAATACAGACCCATTTCACTATGTCAGCGAGCAGCTAGTAAACAGCTGCTGTCTGCACGATTACACATATGTTCTTGGAGGCTAGCCTGCAGGTCAGTGAACCCGCGAATTTTTCAGGTCTCTACTTCTATCAGAATTACGCGGGCTGTTATTTGAGGGCAGGGCCTTAAACGCGTATCATTTCAAGTCGTCCAATCTCAGGGACAATAACGAGCCACAGTGTTTAGGGCGCCGTCCACCACTGGTTTCAAATGCATTGTAATGTGCAGGGAAGTAAAATATGTTTGTTATCAAAATATTCCACATATAGGGTACATATAGGCTACCAATTGTGCCAATGTACGAAACGAACACACACTTCGGCCAAGGATGGAATGTCATTGTTAAAACACCATGCTCTTTAAAAAAAAAAAAATGTTTTAGCGTCTCCATAATAGCTAAAAACCGGCCTTTAAGACTGCCGTACTTCAAAATGTTCATAGGCGTAATTCGGGGGTGGCGAGTGGTGGATGTTGCCACTCCAATATTTTGTTGAAGGAAAAAAAATCGTAATATATTACAAACTTAGGAGAATGAATTTTACTTGCATGTTTTCCATTAGGCTACGCTTCTTAATTAGGGCCAGTGGAATACAATGATCATTGCTAGAGGTACGTCAATTTCGCAAATACATTCCAGGTCAGGTTGAACGCCAGAAATATATATTCATAATCACGTGTGTGATTAGCTGACGGCTGTCACGAAACGCATTTGACTGCCGCAAGCCAGTAGTAAATAAGGAAATGATACATAGAGCTATGGCCTGTAATGTTGTAAGCCAATGAATAATCGACTGTATCCAGAGCGTGTACAGGACTGAACAATCTAGGCTGCTGCCAGATGAATCCGCGAAATTGACGTACATCTAATCATTGCTGAGTGAAACACAATGATCTTTGAAAAAAGTGTATACACAATTTAATAGAAATTGTTCAATTTTTATCCTTTCTTCCCTCAGTTCTTACTAAAACGTCGCTGATATGTTTCAAATAAATTCTGGGTGGCGGGTACCGAACGCATCCAACTGTGAGCTGCGATCGAGTACGACTCTCAGTTAGCCCGTCGGCCGCCACTGTATTGTTTAGTAAATTGCTCCTAAAACTGGTAAACAAAGCATCCACTCACCATGCCATGACACCCTATATAGCTTCTCACGCTTAGATTGCAGTACAGAGTTAAATGGGCTTTCGATATCCGTTTTCAACACACGGTAACTGCCACAAGCTCTGTCCTTGTTTCGGCGCGCACTATTGTATCTTTGATATTAAAATTTTCGCAAATTGTACAGCACCTAAACGCTCATCGGATGACATACTTATTTCATCATTCACACCATTATAAGGTGTTTAAAAAACTCGGATTCAAAAACTTTGTACTTCCACCGTTTATGCATCATTAAATATATCACATCATAAATTCAGAACTAGTGCCATAATAGTTTTTAAAATTTTATGGTGCATAACTTTATACATCTGGCCGACAAAGAAATAAAATTGGAAGACTAAAAATTTTCTTTCTTAAATGTATAGAACATTTTTCTAACCTTATGAAACATTAAAAAGTTGGTCAATGTGAAACTTCTTTATTTTTGAAGTTAGATGGGGAATGAAGGCGAGAAAGTTGTTCGTAATGAGCTGAATTTACTTTTAAAAGTAACACCACTACAATAGCTTCACGTTCTCTTGTTAATATCGTGAAATATGTTGCGTATTAGGTCAACGCGCACGGACGCTCGAAGTTCCGTTATCTTTACTGACTGTAAGGATTTCAAGATTGTAACGGTAGGGTAGTAAATAACACACAGTCTTCCTCTAGTCAGCAGATTTTTTTCGTCCAGTTTTTCGCGGCCACGTTATTTGTATCCATGTGATTTCAGAGCAAGGAGTTCGTTAATGTGTGTTTTTTTGTAACATGTATTTATATGGCGGATAAAACATCCAAAAATCTATATATATATATATATATATATATATATGTATATATATATATATATATATATATATATATATATATATATATATATATATATATATATATATATATATATATATATATA
>PNEQ01051807.1:5160-28651 GCA_003012365.1 Medauroidea extradentata
GGGAACCCTGGATCCCTCTCGCCCTCACCATTTTGTAATTTACTGGACGGTTCTCAGGGAGGACCATTTGCCTAGCTCTTCCGCGTCGGGCGCGCGTCGTAAGTTACGGAAAGCACCCTATGTGCATATGTATATCTCTGGCCGCCACGCGGTGAGCCATCTATAAAAGACCGGAAGTCAGCATTAGCGTGTGCGCGAGACTCCACCACGTGTGTTAGTGTATAATTTGTATAAATATTTGTTAATACAAGTTGTGTATATTAATTGTGAACTAGAGCCAAGAAAAATTGTAAATACAGTGCAAAAATCAAAGTTACCGGAATATTTATTTCAAATGTGTGACGAGGATGTGCTTGTGATCACCGTTAGTACTGAGGAAATCCTATCTTTAGAAGAGAGAAAAACTAAGGCTGCTATTCAGCGCTATCGCAAGGCCCATCCGGCCTCTTTTCCAAAGGGTCTAATACCTCCACCTCAAAAGGTCCCAGGGCAAGAGCCCATGCTGCACGACTTATACATACAGTACCGCCAACAGAGTATTACACATCCTGAGATAGTTTCTAGCAATCCAGAGACCTCACCATCATCCAAAAAACGAAGGTCTCGTAACCCTGACTCGCTGAGTAGGATATTGCGACGCATGACAAGACGGGCGCCAACACCAATCAGCCCGATAAAGTCGCCATTTAAACTATCCCCTCCTCGCCCTCAGCGAGTTCAACAGCTTCGGAACGAAGCTTATCTAGAACCTCCATCACTCTCAAACAGCAAGAAGGCATTGCTTTAAAGACCTATTCGATTAAGGTAAATATTAACCCTACATAACATTCTAAGTAAGAAACTATCCCCCCCTTGACGTGTCTGTGTGTTGTTACGTGGCTCCATTCAGCCCCTGGTGCTGAGGCACAGCATCACACCCCCTCATGGCTAAAGCCAACCATAGAGTCTTAAATAAGCCAGTGCCCCCTCAGCTTCCCTGGGGAACTTCTTTCGCGAAGGGGTGGCGACAATTTCTAGAATAAATCACATTCAATGGGCTTCGCCAATTGTAACTGTGCCAAAAAAGAATGGTGAACTTAGGTTGTGTGTTGATCTAAAGGTATCTTTAAACAAGTGTGTAACAGTAGATCAGTATCCTTTGCCTAAAATTCATGAGTCCTTTCATAACTTTCATGTTTGTAAAATGTTTTGCCACAATGATTTGACGAACTTTTATTTACAACTTGAGGTTTGATGAGAATAGCAGAGCGTTCTTAACAATAAATACCTTATGTGGATTGTGTGTTTATAATTGTTTATGTTTTGGTTTGTCATCTGCTTCAGCTATTTTTCAGTCTGTAATTGATAAGATCTTGGATGGTATTGAATATTGGGGGCATATCAGAATGATATACTTTGTGGTGGTAAAGATTATATTGAGTGTAAAACAGTGCTACCTGCTGTGTTGACATGTCTCAATCATTTCAATGTTAAAGTTAATGTTAGGGACTGTTATGTTTTTTTTCTCCCCATGATTCTGTAGAAATGCTAGGCTATGTTCTTAATGCAGATGGTATTTCTCCATATAAGTCTAAGATTGAAAAACTTCTTAGTATGCCGAGTCCTCAGAACGTAATGCAATTAAAATCATACCTAGGTTTGTTCAATTACTATCATAAATTTGTTCAAATGGCTCCTGATATTCTAGAACCATTACATATTTTATTAAGAACTGATGTGCAATTGTGTTGGTCTGATGAATGCATGAAGGCGTTTGAAAAGAGTAAGTCTATGATTTTGGAAAAATGGCTGTAAGTGTTGTTTGATCTTCATAAACTGATCATTCATACTTGCGTTAGTAGTAGCTATGGCATGGGTGCAGTATTAAGTCAGCTTCATGGTGACATAGAAAAGAAATTAGCGTTTGAATCTGCCACACTCACAAATGCTCAGAAAAATTATAGTCGGGTTGTGCTGGCACAGCACGGCCTTGCTAGAACCCGCTGAAGAATTATTATGTATGGACTTTCAACTCAGCCTCAGTTTATTATTCTATGCCTTATGAATGACTATAGCGTCCAGTGGAACTTGGACTTTATTGTCTGTGCCCCTGTGTTTGGGAAGTGCCCTGTTTAAAGGGCCTGCGCCGCCCCGCCGATCTTCGTGAATGTTGGGGTCCCGTCGGCTATCTTCGTCGCCACCCTCCTCTAGTCCCTCTCCCTCCCTACTTCCCCTCCTCTACCTGGCCTTCTGCCGTCGTGTGCTCCGGCACTCTGTGCCCTGCGCCCGCTAAGCAAGGTTGCCTGCTACTCGCTACCTCGACGCTCCGTCTGCATACGTTAGATTGGTAAGATAACTTTCTTTGAATAGGGTCGTGCATTGCGGTGTTTTCTACGGTTTACTCTAGTTAAGTTTCCCTGATATTAGTTCATTTTTCTTTTAACGTTCTGTGTTTACCTTGCCTTTCTCTTTCTTCAATTAATTACGTGCCGGCTGAGCCTCAATGTGGCGAATGGATCAGAGACAGGTTTTCTTTTTAGTAATTAAGTCTTTTACATTAATAAAATGTATCCTGGCTGCAGGTCCCTATTTTATGATATTGAATTGCCATTTCTTATGTATCTTTGAGTGTGTTCAATTCTGTAAATTTGAAGATTGCCAATACATTTGACGTTGCTAATTCAATTGTTGTGGGTTCGTAAGGTAGATCCACCCCTCATTTTGTATCGTCCATTATGTATAGTATGTGTATTTGTTTGCCCGTGGACTTTGTCCGTTTAGCTGGACGGTGTGTGTCCTTGTTCAGTCGTCAGTGCCTGAGTGGGCACAAGTTGCTTAGAAAACCATTAACTATAATTTTTGGTGTTATCAAGTTTCATAAATATCTCATGGGAACTAAGTTTGTAATTGTGACTGATCATGAACCATTACTATTTTTATTTTCTGAAAAGAAAAATATCAAATTGCTAATCCTAGGTTGATAAGGTGGTCAATCATTTTGTCTTCTTATCAGTATGAAATGTGTTATTAAAAAGGCAGTAATGTTCAGAATGTAGATTGCATGTCTCGTCTGTCACATACTAGTCTGGTAATGCTCTCCGGTGAGAGTGATTGTAATTTTATTTACATGTCAACTCCTTTAGTATCTTATAAGGAAGTTGCAGCGGTAACTTTTCAGGATCCAATGTTGAATGAGGTTTTAAAAATAGTCCAGAATGGTAATGTCAAGGAATTGTGTAAAAAGCCAGCCTTGAAAAAATATTTTAAGATTTCTCGATTCTTGTCCGTTCAAGAAGGTTGTCTTATGTTTGGTAATAGAGTAGTTATTCCAACTCATTTAAAACAAAATGTGCTTTCATTACTTCATAAGGATGAAATAGGTATCACATGTTGTAAGTTGATGGTTAGATCTTATGCCTGGTGGTTTAGAATGAATAATGATATTGAGAATAAGGTGAGAACATGTACATTTGGTCAACAGATACAAAACAAAGGTCGACAAATCATTAAATCTTGGCCAGTTTCAAATATCCCTTGGTATAGAATCCATTTGGATCTTTTGGAAATGCATAACAATAAATTTATAATCATAATTCATAGTAGATGATTATACAAAATGGGTCGAGTACTTTATTTTGAGTCTTACTAGTTTCCATCATGTCATATTGAAATTAAATGAATGCATTTTGAGGTTCTCAATTCCGAGTGTAATTGTAACAGATAATAGTCCACCGTTTAATTTGTTTGCTTTTTAAAAGTATTGTATAGATAGAGTTGTAAAGTTGATTAGAACTTCACCGTATAATCCTAGATCAAATGGTTCAGCTGAACGAGAAGTTCAAACATTTAAAAAGTCATTAACAAAAATTACGTTGATAAATAAAAATGTTTTTTTTTTTTTTTTCAAACAAATGTAAATCAATGTTTATATTCATTGAGATCTACTCCATCTAGTGTAACCGGTGTATCACCAATGGCAATGAGATTGATGTTAGGTTATTTACCAAAATGTCTTGTGTCTATGTCTAATCCTATGTAAAGTGTGTAATAAGAAGGTGAAATTTTATATTTCTGATCATGCTGGAGATAATAGTGCACAATGTTAATGATGAAATGTTGGTAATTCTGAATTTACGTAATGGGAAAGGTCCTAAGAATTGCATGGTACAATTCAAAAAAAGGTTGGCAATGAAGTCTATTTAGTTAAAATGACTTCGGGTGAAGTTAGAAAAGTACATGTGTCTCAATTGAAGAAATATCATTGTAGTACGGATAATTTTGAACATGTAGATGCACATCAGACTGTTTGGTATAAATTTGATATGTCTAAGAGTGTTATGTCAGATGCTAATGATGTTGATCATGGTACATCACATGATGATGTAGAGGAGAATGATGCCGTACAGGAAAGACTTAGGCCAGTAAGAACTGTCAAAATGCCCCCCTCCCCATCCTAATCGTTTTTCACATAGTAATTATCCATGACAGTAGTATTTTTTTTAAAGGGAGGGTGATGATGTGAGTCTTCTGTGTACAGTGTTGTGTGTCATTCAGTAATATTATTATAAGTATAAAGTGAGTTGTGTAAGTTGGTAGCATGTATGTAACTAAGTTGGCAACATGTATCGTGTAGGCACATTGGCAAATAACAAGCCACTGTTACAATGGAATTGACCAAGCACGTTTGCTTGTTCATGAACCAACTGACACATTATTGGTCAGTGTAATCCCACCTTATTTTACATAAACAATCCTGTCCTGGAGTTTGGCACATGAATTCTGGTCAATGCTGTATGTATACAGTCCATATCATATAAGAATTTCATTTTTTGACAGATCATGAGACAGTAGAACTACGTATGTAAACAAGGACATTATGTATCCTTCCGCCACCATGTACTTTCCAGCTGATAATCACATCATGTCAACAGTTAGGGTATATAATTGCAATAAAATCCTAAATGTATTGTGATTTTCTTTTGCTTATTTTTACATTTTAGACAAGTAGGTAATGTTTTCAATACTTGCTGCACACTAACCTTATGTTGATGGAAAATTATTTCATATTACTGTAATGAATAGCCTACTGTAAGATTGTTAAGTGGGCGTGGTGCATAATTCAACGCTAAAACCATTAATCTATAGTTGTAGTTTTCTTGAAGCCAATTTGCGAAAATTAAACAATAGCAATCCTAGACAATAGTTTTGGTCAACGTTTTAAATAACATTGTTTCCAGTGTTACGAACTTCTGATGCACAATCTCTGATGCTGGAACCTCGTGCATTTAACTGCGGCACAAGAGATCACGGGTAACGAATTTGTAATTCTGGATAAATATTTACCCATAAAGTTGAAAAATACCATTCTCTAGGATTGTCGTTGAGTATTTTATCCAGATTGGCTTTGAAAAAAGCATAGAAATCGTTTGGTGTTTTCAGCGTTCATTTATTTACCACGCACTTTTAAGGGCACTGTCTACCGCAATTTTCATCACCATTTTTTTATTTTTGCCAGATATTTTTTTCCTTATTTTAGACACAAATTGTGACTAAATTAGGCTTTTATGAAATTTTTTTATCTCTCATAGTTTTCGCGTAATGGCTTGTTAAAGTTATATTTTGCATGTTTCTGTTTTAACGACTACACTAAAACCAACTGACATACCAAACTCAAAAAAATGACAGTGGATAAAGACATTGCAGGCTACAATGTCATGCTCATAAAAATGAAGAATAAAAATTATTTGTATTTTAAAAAATGCTGAAACATAAAATAAAAGTTTTAAAAATTCAATAATTTTTTTAAAATACAAATAACTTTTATCCTTTATTTTTATGAGCATGACATTGTAGCCTGCAATGTCTTTATCCACTGTGATTCTTTTGAGTTTGGTTTATCAGTTGGTTTTAGTGTAGTCATTAAAACGGAAACATGCAAAATGTGACTTTAACAAGCCATTACGCGAAAACTATGTGGGATATAAAAATTTCATAAGAGCCTAATTTAGTCACAATTTGTGTCTAAAATAAGAAATAAGTATCTGGTACAAAAATATAAATAAAAAATGGTAATGAAAATTGTGGTAGCCCGCTCTTAAGGGCTTATAATCATTCAAGAATTAATAATATTTATCGTATATTCTCTTAGGTATGCTCAAAATTGTTGTAACATTTATGGGCATTACCAAAAATAAACCAACATGTATGGGTATATAGTAATTGTCACTTCTGGTTATTTTATTTCTACTTGACACCTATAAAAGTTTAAATAATAGCAGCTTATTTGATTACACTGAATTTGCAAAAGCATATGACAGTGCAAGCAAATATCTTCAAACTAAAATAAAAAATAAAATAAGACATACAAGCATTATTACAATTATTTTTCTTGTTGCCTTCAGTTTGGTTCTGCACTATCAGATCATAAAGCAGTATATTTTAAGTTTCAAATAGTAGACTGTCCAAGAATCTTACCTTTTAAGGTAGGGCCTACCTTCGAAATTAGAACAAATTTAATATCAGTGTTATTATAGTCATACCACTCACAATACTTAAAAAAAACTTTTAAACCCATTTCTTGTAGACTATAAAGCAAAAATTTGCAATCTCACACCTAAATGGAAATAACATATCAGAAAGTGTTAAGTAATAATAAGCAAATACGAGTAGGCCTAATTGCCCAGTTCAGCTTTAAATCATTTTGGTAAAGTATACTTTATTGCCCGGGAAATAGACTGGCCTAAATCTTCTGTCCTTTTCTTTTGGTGATATGTAGGCCTACATTTTGGCAGCTGACGGGCACAAAATTTCACATGGACTTGATATTAAATGGTACTACTTACGTACTTACTTACTTACTAAAAATGTTTGCCCACAAATTCTTTTAAAATAAATGGTATGTAACATTTTTTTTTCTGTAGTACTCTGTAGACAGATTACCTGCTTCTTACTAAGCAACTTTTTTTTTGTTAGACATGCCAAGCCAAGCTGCCGGGCGGCGGTCATTACAAGACTGAACGTTTTTTCAGTTCCCGTCTTAATATCACGTTGTCATTGGTGATTAGCGGCCAGATTTTTTAATCCTTGGCGTTGCAATGTATTAAATATACACACAGAATATTAAAATAACACCTTACAAGAATCACAAACACACAAAAAGCCTCAGTTCACAACGTGGTCGTCCTTTGTTTTGGTTGCCGATACAGGTCGACTGATAATGGTGTGGTTGTTTGTAGAACAGTTGCAGGGATGACGCAGTTAAATAGAATAAAATAATTAACTGACTAATGCTGGATACAGAGTCGTGTTGTTATCTTACGCTTCCTCTGATATGCTTACTTATTTTTCACGTATACTACACTCTTATTTTCAGTGCCAGCGATGGAAGTTAACAAATGTGTTGTTCAGGGCTGCCACTACTGCGGAATCAGGCCATATTATCATGAATGGTTGTTTTAAATGGCGTGTTATTCTGGTACGTGTTACAAATGTTGGTAGCATCGGCTGTCAAAAGACGGAATACTCATATGGGATGGACTGTATGTGTATCTGTTTTTGTGTGTGTGTACGCGTGCATGTGTGTGTTTGCACACTAGTATGTGTGTGAATATATATCTCTTTCTCGCCATGTGTGTTATACATGACTATTTTACATTTTTTAATTATGGTTTTCAGCATTAGAAAGTGTCGTGGTGGCTGGCTGTTACATTCGCTTAAATAAAGTTTTTCATGAATGTTTTTTGTGTGCGAAATTACGAAACAATTGCCCAGTTTTGATGTGTTCAATAATGGATTCCTGTGTTCAGTAGTGGACTCCACGTGTTAGTTATATGTAAATCAACAATCAATTCTTTACCTAGAAAGCGAGTTTCAAGAGCATCGAAGGTGGTTTAGGTTAAGAGTGTTGCTTGCATTGCTTCTTATCTTGTTGTTTTGTGAATGAAGACAAGAAAAAGACTTAACATTGCTAACTAATTTGGAAATGTGAAATCAACAATGTTCACAATTTTATGTCAATCCTTGAGTAAAATATTACTTTTCTTGCCTTAACTCATAAATGTGTGTGTTTGGCACTGCACTATAGGTGATTCGGGAAAAATGAGCACTAAAAAAACCCTTATTAAATTCTATTTTCTGCCAGCTTATATCTTTCCGTGGAATGTAAACATAAACATTGCCACGTGCTTTAATTTTGTACAATGTTTACATCTACATTACACTGGGCTGAAAATGTTATCAACAATATCTACTCATTAAATACATGCGTATTGAATAAAATGTATAACCAATATTAATCTTAGTTATAAATACCTGCGAGTTAACGTCTTTTAATACTGGTTTCTGTGCATCGACTCTAATTTATACGACCCACACTATTGCCGTTACGTATCTCGTAAATATGTACACATGAAAATCAAATTTATATCTCAAAACCGCTATAAAAAAAAACACGCCATAATGACTCACGCAATTTAAGAATTCAAACCTATTCAGTTATACTGCCATGAACAACGGTGCACTCAGCAAAAACAACGTATTTTTTAGTGTATGAAACAAAAAAAATTGCTGTTTCTAAATCAAGATACTCATGTTGGCAATCGTAACATATAACAACTTACATATTACCAATAAGGAAACAGTCACTTCTAATACTTTTGAATGTGTTTTATCAGAAACCTATATTTACTGCACAACGGACAATGACAGACACAACAATGCTCTCCTCTTGTACCGTCATTGAACGCTTCCGAGCTAAGTGGTGCCGAAAACCTAACTCTGATGCCACCTGTCGGTGAAATAATTAACTACGTCAGTGCACGTGGCGCTAGACGCCTTTCGCTAACGACTGTTGAATTTGAACGCCCGGATTAAATCACTTTCAACTGGCGTCGTTTAAGTAAACTTATACAGGCAGTAAGTATGTCAATATTATCATAAATAAATATTTTATAATATATAAAATACGAAGAGGTCGATTCCATTTGATGTTCTTTCAGTAATGTTGTATTTAAATATAAAATACACGGAACTACATGCGATAATTCGCTGCCAACTGTATAAGCAGCAATGTAACTGTTGTCAATGTTGAATTATATACAGCAACGGCTAGTGATTTTTTTCAAAGGTTAAATCTTTAGTGCTCACTTTATTCCGAATGACCTATAGATGCTGGAGAAATGGTTGTTCAACTGTTTAATGCATTCCCAAGTGCACAAAGTGTACTGGAAGGTTCAGACTCACCTCTGAATGCTTTGGACATTAGTTTGCTGTGCATAACATTGAGTGAGAGATTTTTGGTCAGCGTTCGATATTGAGGTCTTTAGCGCTGGTGAGGGGTGACATGAGGTGAGTATGGATCAGCACCAGAATGAAAGGGGCGGAGGAAATGGGAGATCCCCGAGAAAACCCACCGACCAACAGCATTGTCCGGCGCGATTCCCACATGCGAGCAAAACATTGAAATAATTTAGCTGAGGAAATAACAAATACAAAAAGCTGTTGTCCATTCACAATGATATTTTTGAGTTTATTTTTATTGTAACTTAATTGAGTTGAAAAAGCTTTCTTTGTGTATGTGTAAAATCAATTTAACTAAGTGTTTTAGAAGGTATAACTATATGTCACAAATTTTACAACTTTAAGGGCATGAGGAATTAACAAAAGTTGCTAAAATCTAACTTTAAAATTCAAGATTTTTTTTTAAAATACTAAATATTTTTATTTTACGTTTTTATATAGGAAACCTTGTAGCCTACAGCATCGTTGTTCACTAAAAACTTGTTTCAATTTGGTATGTCAGTTGATTTTAGTGGCGTACATAAAATCATAAAATGCAAATTTTTTTACGAGTCACTACGCAAAAACTATGAGAGATAAAAAAATTATGTAAGAAGAAAGTTAGTATCAATTATGTTTAAAGTATGAGAAAGGTATCTGGTACAAATGTAAAAATATAAACATGGCGATGAAAATTGCTGTAGACTATGCCCTTAAGCTTGCATATTTTATTCTGTAAACTTTGCATAGTTTTTGATAACTTTTCTTATGCAATGTGTTGAAACTGTAAAATGTGAAACTTTTTTGAACATTATATCATACTTAAACTTATTCATGTTTAAAACTGAAATTTACATAATACTGCATTAAATTATTTCATACTTTAATTTTAGTAGAATACGTATAACTTAAACTTAGGGATAAAATGTGGAATTTATTTTAAAAAATAATAATAATAATTTGAAACCATTTTTATAAAGAACATGACTGTAACAAACAAAGGTAATTTTTGGTTCCCTGAGGTTTTGTTACAGTGAAGTTACAAGTAAATTCTCTTGTACCGTATGTACTTGCAGTTTCATGAAACAGGCTCCAGATGTCTCTCAGTAGCATCATAAGCGCACTACCACCATTAATCCAGTAGATCATGTGCAAGTTTGTGGATTCTGAATATAAGTAGTAGTTTAGTTTACGTAGTAGTTTTATTTATGAAGTTCATTTGTTCAAACTCTTACAAAGGGTTTTCTATTTAGGAACTGTTTGGTACAATGTATTTTCATCATTAAGTGCAAAATTTTAAGTTCTCTTCTCACCAAGTCATTGATCCAGAGTACCAGCAACCATTTTTGGTTGCCTAAACTCTCTGACAATTCCCAGGGTAGGATGAATTGCAATATGTTTCTAGGATATGTAACCGCGGCATTAGTCTAACTTTGCACATACCTTATTTGTCACTCATTACGTCTTTTTTTCTGCCATAGGTAAATAACCCCACATACCAAAAATCTCAAACATTCCCAAGTTTGGCAAATTTTAAATCCGAAAAAAGTTCCCTTTGTAAACTTTGTAGTGATATTTCAATGTAGAA
Organism: Medauroidea extradentata; assembly: GCA_003012365.1. Taxonomy (NCBI): domain Eukaryota; kingdom Metazoa; phylum Arthropoda; class Insecta; order Phasmatodea; family Phasmatidae; genus Medauroidea; species Medauroidea extradentata. The sequence continues at coordinate 16,004 of PNEQ01051807.1, forward strand.
TGAATATTTCATTACACAAATTGGTATGTACGTTCCAAAAACCGCTACCTCCTCTCTTCCCCCTGTACTGACTTAAAATCTGTACCTATTTCAAAACTGTTCCATCTTAAAATCCTCTACACTTTTAAATTTTCAATACTTTTAAAATTTCTACACTACTATTAAAATCTCTACGCCCTTAAAATCTCAATTCACTGAAAATTTCAACACTCTTTAAAAAGTCTACAATTTGCATTAAAATCTGAACCCTCTTAAATTTTTTACATTTATAATCTGTACCCCTATTAAATATTGCACATGCACTCTCTGTCACACTCTCTCACTCAGTCACTCTCTCTCTCTCTCTATCTATCTCTCTCTCTCTCTCTCTCTCTCTCTATCTATCTATCTATCTATCTATCCTTGTGTCATCTCTACTGTGTTAAGATCCTGCCTTGGTAATGTCTGTGCTCTCGCAAAATCCAGTGTTAAATATATGTTTCACTGAACTCGTGCTGCAGTTACATAGGAATATCATTACTATAATTGGTTTTAAATAAACCGTTACTGCTTAATACATTATTAGTCACAAAATGAAACTCAAAGAACTAAACTTCAAGAGCAGTTTCCAAGTGATTGGGTTAGTTGTAGCTCGGGAATGGAGAGGGAAAAAATTTCTGCAAAATGACAATATTGTTTGTAAAAGGCATCAACAACTTTCAAAGCTGATATTAGAACTGTAATGTCTTAAAGGAAGTTATAACATTATATTTTTATCTAAATGAGACGTACAGTGTTTTCATTTAATTTTGGCTTTTTTTCTTTTTTTAAATTATACTTGATGTGAATAATTTCATTTGTTCTGTGACATTGACGATGTTACATTTCCAATTACATTATGTTATTCGGTATATGCCAACCTTGCAAACTATTCTCCAAGAAATTGTAATTTGTTTGCATTGTAAGATTTTTTTTATAAAAACAAGTCACATTATAGGTACTTGAAAAATTAGCATTTTCAATTACTTATGGTTTTTACATGGAAAATGTTTAATTTTCTCTAATCTCAGCTTTTTCAATGTATGCTTGGCAATTAATTTCTAGATTCCATAATTTACAAATTGCCACAGAACACTATTCACAGCTAGCAAATTTTGAAACATTTGTTTTTCTATCTCAAATTCCTTATTTGTTTCTTTATTAATTGATAATCCAATCATCAAAACATACCAGCACTTATAAAATGTTGCAAAACTTTGTTAAAATATAATACAGTATGTGCGTTTGGTTATGTCATGGCAATCATGACTGTTTCCAAACTTAAATATTCAAATCTAAAATACATATATCTTATAGGATTGTAAGTAAACCATGGGGTACTCAGTTATGTGTGGGATTTTATGTAATCTTCCATACCTCAACTCACCAGGTACAATTATAATGTTTTAATTTATTTGTAGTATTACTTGCAGATGATGTATATTATTCATTAATATTTGTTTGTACAATAGGTAAATTGCTTTTAATAAGCAAAACAACTTACAAATTTATTTCTTTTGTGTTCAGAAAAAGCAGCGGAAGTGCAGTGTTAAAACGAAGAAGGATTCTTCTCTGGACAGCTCATCCGACAGGTATTGGATATTTCAGAGTTTCAAATCTTCATGTTAATGGGTGCATTTGTCATAGAATCTGTTATAACTTACGAAGGTGTACATTTTTATTGTTTCTTCTACTGTAAAATTTGGGACATGCTTGCTAAAGTATCATGTAATGTCTTGCTGGTTTGCCAAAATAGTGATAGTTTCATTAATATGATCCAAAATTTACACTTTGTATACAAAATGTTGTAGTTTTCATTTGTCCCCTCCCCCACCCTGTTTTTGGTCAGAAGTCAAAATACAGTACATATAATGTAGCAACGTTGATGCACCTTCCTGGTAATCAGCAGGTATAAGTGCTAACCAATGCCTAACCATCTAGATACCCTTTTTGTGGTAGTATTTCTGCAGTGTATGCGTGTAATGTTTATAAAACAACTGTTTTGTCATCAGTTAAGGCTAATATGGTTTTCTTACTCAGTACAATTGGGCCATCTGACAACATTTTTCTCTGGATCTGAGAATAAAATTGTAATGCGTAGGCAGAATAACTTTATAATCAAGAATTAATAATTTGATATCAATTGGTGGATGTTATGTAAATGTAACTTCCATCTTCTTAGTTTTGTACACCAGTAACAATTATTTTTGCACCCCATTAAAAATATCAAAATATCATTTTTATTTCATTAAGGATCCTTTTCCATTTCCTGATATATTGGGTACTGGCTGGGGAAGCCTGTCCACACTGGTGAGCTGCCTGTTCCTCATGCTTGCTTTTGCGTTTCGTTGTGTGGCATTGTTATCATCTAGGGCACTACCCAATCCTGCGACCAGTGCCATTTGCATCCCCAAGTTTACCTCGGGGAGTTGTTTTGTTAACACCTCAAAGTGTAGAGTTCCAGTCGATATTGTACTGGGCAAGACCTTTACAGCTAATGCACCTCCTCCCACTGACGGAAATGTAGGGCTTGCTAACTCCCTTAGGCATCCTTAAATTCCTGAAGGTCTTTCTGCGACTGAAGCACTTATTCTTTCACCTATTGCTTGTGGAGCAGCAGGAGTTGGAGGAATGGTTGGACAAGGCCGGTTCACTTTTGGCTTCTGTATTGTTCCTGTTCACAGCTTTCCCAGGTTCGCTGGTCTATAAAGTAATTCGGTAGTCACATCACCTAAGTGGTTCGTGGGTTGTGAACTATCCTGCTGATGCATAAAATACCTCGACTGCCGGACCTAATGTGTGTGCCTCGATATCTCTAACGTAGCATAGGTTGTGGACTGTGAACGGGCAGCTGTTGCATACGTGGGGGGGAAACCGTGGTCCTACCCACCAGGGGCTGCCTTCCCTGGGTATGATGTTCTCCACACTTTAAAATATCCATTGTCTGGGACAGGCACACACACAGAAATGTAAGGCCTAAGATCTCTGGTGCGCTTCGCCATAGGTTGATATCCTTATTGACACAACTCACAGTTTCTCTGGCGTTTGTTTCTAGCTTCACACCCTGTCAAGCAGCCTCGCACTCTGCAGTACAGGATTGAGCTACCTCCTTAGTAGGGCTGACTGTCGAGACATTAGAGGCAAACGGTGAGGACTGAGATGTCATGTAGCTTAGTAACGGTGTCCCAGTGCTCTCATTCCACAGCAGACGTGCAACCTCTGCTGGATTGACCAAATAGTCTGCAGAGTAGAAGTGTAGGAGTGTTTTGAAATAATAAAAAATTTGATTACTTAAAATGCCCTAGGAGGTCTATTCTCTAACTTCACCTCTGGTGGGGTCATGGTGGTGGCAAGGTGTTAGACCTATCGCCTCCCACCAAGGTGGTCTGGTTCGATTCTCTGCAGGGTTAGTCCCCAGATTTTGGATTGTGGAAATTGTGTGGTACGATGCCGCTGTACACCTGAATTTCTTGGGGATCTCCCATTTCCCCCGTCCTTCATTCCAGTGCTGCTCCATATTCACATCATGTCGCCCCTCACCAACACTAAAGATCTAGATGTTAAGCACTGACCAAAATCTCTTCACTCATTATCCTCTGGTAAAGATCATCACCTGTGACAGTCTTTCGAAAGTAACAGCGATTTAGACAGTCACTTGTGACTGTCTTTATACCGTATTCTCTAACCACCTCTATTTACCAGAATCTCAATATGCCTGGCATATTGGTTTTACAAAAGCGAAAAATCGTACCAAAATTAAACATAGCAATAAATTATATTTTTTTCAACCTTTATTACAAATGTCACAGCACGCTAATAAATTTGTTTTTGGGTATTAATTAGTAATACTTAATCACAGAAATTGTTGTCTTTAAAATACTAAACTAAAAATGATTCCTTGTTTGCAGTGAGGTGGAGAGGGTTAATCACTCCACAAAGGCAGTAGATTCAAAAAGCACTCATCACCATCCCCACCACAAAAGCAGACATGTTACCTCTCCTACCCAAGGAAGCACAAAGGATCAGAATCATCACAAACAACCACGCAGAAGCAGCAGCAGTGATGATGAAGTTGCCAACCGAGATACTTTGCGGCACCGTAGTATTTCATCAGACAAACGTAGTTTCTCTGCGTCTAGCACTAGAAGGCAACAGAGTCCAGAAAACAAGACGTCTCACAGGTCACCTTCGCCAAGGAGTAGGCGGTATGGTCGTCGTAGATCTCCGTCTCCATCCAATAGAAATTCAAAAATGAGCCGGTCACCTTCTAGCAGAAATATTAGGACTACAGATAGGCATGGTATGACCAGACGTTCGCGTTCACCCAAAGCTATGTATCGAACATCTAGAAGCCACTCGAGATCACGTTCTGCAAAGACCTCTTTAAATCACAGAGGATCAGAAAAGTCTCGCATACCAAAAAGCAAACGCGAAAGGAACCGCAGCAATAGCAGGTCTTCACCTACTAGAAACCACTCAAAGATGGTGGAAGCTGAGCGGAGAAGGAGCAATTCGTTCTCTCCACCTCCAGTAAACCGCAGAAGAGCACGACAGAGTAGATCTCAGTCACCATCGGTTCGTGATAACTATCGGAAACATAGTCGCTCGTCACCTGCGTCCAGTTCCCCCAAAAGAAAGTACAGTCATCATGCTTCTTCTAAATTCAAGGAACAGGTAGAATCAGTCAGTAGAAGTAGGTCCCCAGAAAATAGGTACGTTTCACATAATGAAAGTGAAACTTACAATAGATTATCGGGTAGGCGGCGTTCAAGAAGTAATAGTCGTACATATTCTTCGAGAAAAAACCATCGGTCGTCTGACAGGGGTGAAAGTAAAAGATCAGAATCACCAGATGGAAGGAAGGTTCTTCATAGCTCTAGAAAACGAAAAGCCTCACAAACCCCAGAAAGAAAAGTTAAAGAAAATAAGAGACCATCTTCAGAAAGGGAGAGATCAAGATCTCCAAAATCAAAAAGGAATCGGAAAACTCATGACAAATCACCCTCAACAGATAAAAAAGATAGCTATATTTTACACGATAAAAGAAAGGAATTAGCAGTTACAGAAAAAGATAAGAATCACGTAGAGAAACGATCACAACATAATTCTGATAAAGAAAGGATATCGTCTGCATCTTCAAAGCATAGAAAAGTATCACCAGGAAAGAAGCATTCTGAGCCTCCGTCAAAGAAGCCATCCTATGCCACAGAAAAGAAAAGAGACTCTAATTCACCGGAAAATTTTGCAAGATCTAGGACTCCAGAAAATAATAAGAGTTCTCACGCAACAAACAAAAGGCACACGTCTCGTACCACTGAAAAAAGAGACTCTTTCTCACCTGCAAAAACAAAAATAGCACGTTCCTCAGAAGAAAGAACTCCTGTTTCCTCAGAAAAGCAGAGACGTACTCGCACTCCAGAGAAGAAGAAAAAGACACACACACTTGACACTAGAACAAGTCGCTCACCTAAAAGCAGGGTGAGTTACACTCCTGAAAAGAAAAAGACTAACCGTCACAATATACCAGAGTACAGAAAATCTTCTCCATCACCGGATCTTGCCAGATCATCGTATTCACCTGACAGAAGTAAACATGTGCTGTCAAGTGATAAACGTAAGCAATCTAGTGAAAAGAAAAAATTGTCTCATTCACTTAGAAAGAGAAGTAATACTCGTTCGCCAAAAAGGGTTTCCAGATCTCCAACTGCTAGGAAAACTTCTCTTAGTCCTAGAGATAAATCATCTCGTGTAAAGAAAAGAAGTGGCAGCCGTACTCCTGAGAGAAAGGTGTCACTATCTCGGTACAAAGATTCGAGAGCTAAAAGTGATAGTAAATCTCCAATACGAAGTAAAGGTACATCGAAGCATGTAGATCAGGTAAACAGTAAAATAATTTCGAATCTTGAAACAAAGAAAAAGAAAGTTTCTAAGAAAAGACACTCGAGTAGCAGTAGCTCAAGAAGTAGTAGCGTCTCTAGTAGCAGCAGCAGTGAAAGCTCTAGTCTGAGTTATTCTCCTGTTGAGAGGAGCCCACACCGCTACAGGGATATACTGGGCACGAAAAATGTTCATGCAAGGTCTAGGAGAAAAGAAAAATCACGAACTAAGTCACATTTACATTCACCTCAAAAGAATCAGAGAACCCCTATAGCAGTTGTGCCTCGTGTACGTTTAAGGTCTTCTAGTGGGGAGGAGGATGAGAATGATACAAGTAACGATAAGGATGTGAAAGAAAAAGAAGACACTGAAGAGATGGAGAAGTTGAAGTTTTTGAAATCAGAGTTGGCAGAGAAGGCGAAGGAGTCATTAGAGAAGAAGTTATGTAAGATTTCTCCAAAAGTAACCATCCCAGAAAAACCTGCAGTCGATACAATTTCTCAAAAAGATAATGTTTTGAAAGATACCACTTCAAAAGAAAGAAGTCAAGGTAACACTTCAGCAGGAAATGCTTCACAAGACAGTGCAGCAAAAAGTGTTACTCAGAAATGTAGCATAGCAAAAGATAGTCCTTCTGAAGAAAGTGTTACGAAAGATATTTCTGTAAAGGAGGTTATCCAGAAAACTAATGTCTCAGAGGTAAGTATTGTGAAAACTAATGTATCAAAAGATAGTATCGTGAAAGATAATTCCTTAAAAGAAAAATTGATGAGAGTTAGTAACTCTAAAGATAATTTACCAAAAAATAATGTATCAAAATTTTATTCATCCAGAGATAATGTATTTAAAGATGTCACAAGTACAGATAAAGATCTATCAAAAGATATTGTACCAAAAAGTATTTTGTCTAAAGATAATCTGTCCAAAGACAGTGTAATGAAAGAAAATCTGTTAAAAGATAATCTTTCAAAGAACAGTACCTTAAAAAAAGATGCTACATGCAAAGATAATATATCAAAAGATTGTTTACCTAAAGATAGTCTGCCAAAGAATAATACTGAATCAAAAGACAGTGTGTCAAAAGATTCTCTGTCAAAGAAGGACAATTTATCAACAGATAGTTCATCAAAAGAGGTTACGTTGAAAGATAGGCTTTCAAAAGTTGTTCCGATAAAAGATAATTCTTTAAAAGATAGGCTTTCTAAAGTGGTTTCCTCTAAAGATAGTGTGATAAAAGACAGTATATTAAAAGAGACTGTTTTGAAGGATAAGAATCCAACTTCAACAAATGCCTATCCAGTTGCATTTCCTGAGGCTGTTGTATCTGATATTGCTTTACCTGATAAAGAACCTCCGTGCAAAGATTCAAAAACTACTTTTGCCAGCCCAAAAAGTGAAAAATTAGCTGTAGTTGTTGAATCACAGTGTCCTAAACCTCCAGAACCGGTACCCTTTCCTCCTGATTTGATTCCTAAGCCTCCAGGCTCTCCCCCTCCAAGGACACCAGAAATTTTAGTGAAACAAGAGGTGCCTAACCTTGACTCCAAGAAGTCATCGGTAGACGTGGAAGGGAAGACTCCTCCCAAACTATCAGAATCCTGCAAGAAGCATAGAAGGAAGCGACGTGTGTCGTCAGACGAGGAGGAGGCATCAGATTCTAGCAGCAGATCACGATCAAGATCACACGGTCGAAAAAAGAAGAAGAAAAAGAAGTTGCAACGCTCCCGCAGCTCATCTAGATCATCTGACAGTGACAGGTTAGTGGTGACTCCTCATCGTGTTGATTATAAGACTGAGTAGACTACCAGTTCTATCAAACGCTTCACTTATTGTACATATTTTACATCCACTTAGGGTTGTGCGAATTTTCGGTACATAGAAATCAAATTTTCGCTACTTTCATTTTTATTTCAATTAGAATTTTATCTGTCAAAATTTGTTAATTAGCAAAATATTTTGATCTAAATGAATGTTTGATAGCATATCGAAATTCGTTTAGTTTTAATTTGTAGTTCAGAAAAGAAATCTTAATTCATAGAACTTGTAATCACATATGCAAGACATGTAAACACATATATGTATTAGAAAATGTTTACGATACTATAGGGCCGTGATAGTTATTTATTTACATGTTGTTGAAAGAGTGTGTGGCAAATTGTAAACAAACATGGCTGATAGTGTGAAAAAGTTTTATTCCAACAGGCACCAACAGTAAGGGTATTAACACAGTGCTGTCGCAACAAAATCACCTAACATTTGAAAAACTACCTGTGCTATCAAACAGCAGCATATATAGAGACAATTGTTTTCGTTGAAATATTTTCAAGATTTTGTCAATTTTTACTAGGTGATTTCGTTGGTTTTTTCGTTATTTTTCATCTCATTTCGTCGTAAATTTCTTTAATTTTTTTAACGTTAGCCAAATATTTTGGAGGTACCTAATGAATGTGTGCAAAGTATCGTACTTTCCGTTAAACATTTAAAATAAAATAACTTTCTTTACACAAATATGTTAACTGAGGGGTTGAAAATCTACCCATTTGTTACATTTGACGGTTAGATTAGGCATATAATACACCAATACATATGAATGGGGAAACAGTTTTATAAACTAACATTAGTCGCAAGAATAAGCTATTATCGGTATTATTTTTCTCAAGTAAAAGCAGACAGAATCTAAAAACAAAGCAGAAAATTCAGTGCTTAATATTAGGTTATGTTGAGCCTATGTTTTCCATTATGCCTAACAAGTTATTTAAACTGCGAGATAAATTTATGTACGTCATATTTTATGGCACTGCGTCTGTATTAATTACTTGAAGTTACAAAAAACACTATAAATAATTAAATACTTCGAATAGCATAACCTACATACCTTGAATTTGTTCATTCGTGTTTCGCCTCTACGTAAATGTTATTTTCAAGACGCAACAATTTACCCCTGTTGTTTTCACTCGTTTTTGATTTTGTCGACAGAAAATTTATGCTGAATTATTTCATTCGTTCCTTGCATTTTACGCGATGCGTGAAGAAAATTTGCTGTGTCATTTTCCGAGACACCCATTCTGGCAAACTATACGTCAGATCATCATTACGAACGTAAATTTCTTTGTTCGCAGTTAATGTTGTCGTATTAAACAAAGTAATATTTATTTTATCACTGCGAATTTCAAACAGAAATGAACAGGAATTAGTACATCAAGGTCAAATAAACATGTTGCATCACTTTCAGCCTAAACAACTGGCATTTTCATGTCTCTTCCGATACTCTCGAAACTTGCGGTCACAGTCAGGAAATCAATTTTATCGATTCATATAGTCAATATCTAGAATCAGTCGTAATTTACTATGGAACACGTCAAAAATAGCACAATTTTTTCATAATTTCGCACATGGTTAATTGATTTCGCGATTTCGCGCATTGCGAAAAAAAACTTGTCTCTAAGCATATATATATATACACACACACACACTAGACTCCTGATTTTACAAACACTGAATTTAACGAAGGTAGCGATTCTATGAATACAATCTCGGGAACCCTCAAAAAATAAAATTCTGTGACAAAAAAATTGTAAGGAATTACATTGACAATGAATAAAACATATATTATCTAATTCACTGAATTAAAACATGAATTGTAGAGTTACAGTTATTACTTGGTAGGTCACAGTATTAAAAATAAAACAAAAATAGTGAAAATCTATTTCAAAATGCGGCAGTGACAGTTTGAAAACCGCGTGGTGGAAGCGGTGCCTGCACCAAGCCGGCCGACCTGTCTCCATCAACTATGACGTATTAGGATCTATATTGAGGTCGTACTATAGCCACAAAGTTCCAGCGCACGTGCATATGCTCATTTAGCTATAGTACAGCCTCCTTCTAGGCTGTTTCACGATTTCATATGCTCATGTCTCTCTCACCTCGTGCCAAATATGTTTTCGATTTTACACGAATGCTATAAATAATAGCATGAAATTATGTACTTAAACAATTAGCTTGGTGCATAATTTGCTTAAACAATGCGTTACTTTGTGTCATAAAACGTGCATTTCACAAGTGAGCACGATAAGTTAATTGTTTTAAGTACAGATATGGTATTAACCCAATAAAGAAAAAATAATTTCACGCTGTTATTTATAGGGTTCGTGTAAAAACGTAAACACATTTGGCGCGAGAGATACGAGATGTTGACAGCCTAGAAGGAGGCTGTACTACAGTTAAATGAGCATATGCGCATGCACTGGAACTTTGCGGCTATAGTACGATCTCAATATACAGTAGATACTAATACGTCACAGTTGGAGACAGGCCGGCCGGCTTGGAACAAGCGACGGTGCCGTCGCGCAGTTTCCAAACTGTCACTGTCACATTTTTTAACGAATTTTCACTACTTATTTTTGTTTTATTTTTAATATTGTGACTTACAAGTAATAGCTGCAACTCAACAATTCATATTTTAATGCAGTGAATTAGTTAATATATGTTTTATTCATTGTCAATGTAATTCCTTACAATTATTTTTGTCATAGAATTTTGTTATTTTTTGAGGGTACATGAGATTGTATTAGTAGAATCGCTACCTTCGTTAAGTCCAGGATTCGTAAAATCGGGGGTCTAGTGTATGTAGTTCAGTCATCAAGCATTAGATTGACGAATGTGGTAGTTCGTCTCGATATAACTTTAGATTGAAACTCCTGTATAATTTATTTCCGGCTGGTCTTACTTGCTTTTCGAATTGTCTGCCTTGAAAGTTCACAAATTTAGTTATCTTCTTTTTTTTTAGGTACTTTCGTAAGCATCATTCTGACGTGGGCACCATTTCGATATCTCTACTGGTTAGATAAGTATTATCTGCTGAAAAAAAACAGAATTTATGCCTTTCAACCCTGTTAGGTGTTGAATTTCGAAAAATCTTATTATCATACCTTAAATATTTGTTTAAGTATCCAAGTGAAGTGAAAATCATGACAATTGTCAATTGTGTTTCAGTGATATAGACAATTCATAAAAAAACATATTTTCGCCCTTTTACAGATTGAAGGTAGAATTTCGAACAATCCTAAAACTGCTTTTTTTTGGCATTTATGTATGCAAAATTTTGAAGTTAAAATCAACCATCTATCCCAAAGGATTCAATATACTGTATATTGATAATGTATCCATTTAAGGCCTTTTCACTTCCTTAAATGTTGAACTTTGAAAAGTCCTAAAATTGGTTAATACGTATGCATTTTTGTGTGTCCTATTAAAGTAAAAATCACAATGATAGGCCATCGGACTCAAGCTCTATCGGCGTTTCTTCAGAAATTTATTTCAATTCTTTTCACCCCCTTATAGGTTGAATTTCGAAAAATCCCTTCTTAGTGCTTGCCTATGACTTGAGGGGAAACCACACAAAAAGTTTCATGATTCTAAGTCCAGTGGTTTGAGCTGTAGTTTGACCAGTCAGTCAGTGTTCTCTTTTAAATATGCATAGAGATTTTTGTAACCCTCATTACTGCTGTTCATTGTGTGGAATTTCTCTTGTGCTTGCCTATTATATTTGTTAGATAAAATTCAGTACAGTTTCTCCATTGCAAAATGTTGAAATTGAATGAGTGTAGTTCACTGTTACATCACATGGCAGTGGTGACATGTAGGACTGATTGTAACATGCTGGTACTATTTTGCAGCTCGTCAGCAGCCGGCAGCACCAAGAGCTGGTCTTCGAGCAGCAGCTCGCGCTCAGCCTCACGCAGCCAGTCTCCATCACGTAGCCGCTCTCGCTCGCCGTCACGTTCCAAGTCGCGCAGTCGCTCCCCGTCGGCCAGCAGCGACAGCTCGCGTAGCAGCCACAGTCCAAGTGTGGCCAGCACCACCAGTTCCCGCAGCTCAAGGTCACGCTCCCCCTCCATACCACGCCGGCGTGGCTCCCCCAGCTTTCTGGACCGCCGTCGCATCACCAGGTAATGCTGCTGCACTTGCTGCACTTCTTTATACTGCTGCTGTCCATTCCTTTTTGTTTCTACTTGCAATTATTAAGGGAGGCTCAAGGAAAGAAAATTGCTAAAGTAAGTATGTACACCTATAACTAAACAGAAAAAATATCTTCATCGTTAATACAGTACCATATTCGCCCATGTACCTCTTGCACCCATGTAAGCCGCGCATCCCCTTTTTTCGATGACAAGTTTGAGAATTATATTTTATTCCTAAAAATTTATTTAAGAAAGAAAATATTAAAACTTATCATTGTAGACTTCAGGTAGTCGCTGGCAGTAGTGTAAAACATGCGTCTTAGCTGTAGTGAATGTGCAAAATATATGATGTTCCAAATGTTTTATCACGTGTTACACATATTTATTACCGCCACTCTGAACGGGAAAGGACACATAACGGTTTGAATACATGTTACTAATACGAATGCACATACAGTAAACCCCCGATCTAACGACATCGGATCTAACGAAATCGGCGATCTAACGTTTTATTCCCAGGAACCGTAGAAAAATTTATATTTTAAAATTTTATCAAAGTTAAGCAAAGTGAAATGGGTCGTATTGAAATGTTAATTAAAAATAATTATGCATACATTAAACAATAATATAATGCAGTTATCATAAATTAGTGATATGCAGCTGTGAAACAAAAAAAAAAACTTTAAAAATGCTAGAAACTTATTATTGTAGACTTCAGGTAGTCGCTGGCAGTAGTGTAAAACATGCGTCTTAGCTGTAGTGAATGTGCAAAATATATGATGTTCCAAATGTT
>PNEQ01051809.1:0-16372 GCA_003012365.1 Medauroidea extradentata
CATCATGTTTCGGATGTGCTAGTAGTCACGTCCGCCGCCCTCGAAGGGTTAAGACGCAGTTGGGACAGGTATCTATGACGTAGTTTAGGCGGGTTTTCCACTATGAGCCACCCGGGCTTTGAGTCATCGGCCAGCCCTCAAGGTGTTACGAAACAGCCGCCGACCACTGGCCTCCAGGAACATGGCACGCAACAATACTTTGCTTTAAGTGCATTCAGGCTCAGTCTGCAAATTACAGTTTTTCTAGTAAGTTATTTTTAGAATGCCGCCTGCCACATGCTTCATATTCATTGCAGCGTGTTTCGGAATACGTTTTTACAAAACAGTTTACAAGCGCACATTTTAGCTATGTACGAAAATAAAAACACTTCGGGCGTGTAAGGAATGTCACTCGATAACAAGCACATTAGTAATACTGCTCCCAGGCCCTCTAACCAAGCTAAAAATGTATTATTTTAACTTCCGTGCCACGAAATACATAACAAATACATGCGGAACTTGACATTAACACCGCAATAGACTTGTGCTCGTCAGCAGAAACGAAACCTTATCAGCACTCAGCAATAGTTCATCTTCTTCAGTGATTTGATATTTTCGTAACGATTGGCAGCTACAGACATGTAAACAGACTTCACCTGCCATACGCTAAATCTAACCTTATAATTGTAAGAACTGGCACCAATGTTTCTGAACGCCTTCACGTCTGCGGAGAAAATATATATATATATATATATATAAAGTACATTTCTGAGATTTGGAATAATATGCTACTTTAGGAAAATTTTTAATGCAGAAATATTCTGTAATTGGTTTCATAGGCCTACACTTTAAAAGTCACAGCCCGTAACAATTACTTTCAATGTGAGTTATTTAGTTTAATTATGTTTATCTTAATATAATTACGCCTGTTTTTATATTAATTTTAAGTAGGCCTACAACTAACTGACTAGGTGCTGTGAACTAGGAATGATTTTAGCAATTGAGGTATACGACTAACTGCTGTGTTTTGCTGGATATATCCGTCACTGATAGCGAACGTTGCTGAATCGCAGAAAACTCACGATTACATCAAATGAATAATCACGAGAAAATAAACAACAAAAACCAAGGAAGCCACTTATTTATTTACTTACTTATTTGGACACATACACAATTCACCACTAGGTCGGTTTACAATTTGCCGTGTGCTATACATACGCCAACAAAAGTTTAAGTTAAATAATATTAAAAAATAATAATACAAAAAACGCACGTGCATTTCATGCAGAAAAAAAATAGTAGACCTAACTGACCAAATTCTAAACAAAGAGAATAAAATTAAAAATCACAAAAGTAAAAAAAAAAGTGTTCTACGTAACTTCATACTAATAATATGAAATTATTTTCCATTACTGGTGTACAGTAGTCAACTGTCTAATATCTATTGTACTAACGTAAATAGTGGTTTATAAATGGGAAATAAGTAACGGAAAAAGGCTGGGATAGTTTACAAAAATTTGCATAATCGTATCTGCAGCTGGATATCACATTTTTGTTGTTTGTGCAACATAGAACGTTCTTTGTTTTAAATACAGCAGCTGATGTGCACTGCTGGAGATTGTCTGGCATGTCATTCCAGAGTCGGCATGCTTGGCAACTAAATGAATTTCCGTACATTTTCCGTTCGTGGTTAGGAATCAGAAGATTATTTGTGTGCCTGGTGTTATACTTGTTTATTCAATATTGTTCATTGAGTTTGGTATATCTTCATATTGAGCCAATTTGCCCTTTATTACGGTTTGATGTGATTATTTTTCTTTCTACAAAAAACATACCTTACACGGTATGTAATGGCGAAAACGTTAAGTTTAAACAGACAAGAATAAAAAATCTGTATAAAAGTTGAGACAATGGCTGACAAAAGACAACGCGAACAACGCACTTTGTTCATTTGTGTTGGCCTCGTGTATTTTGTCGACATTACAGGTAACAACGCATCATTATACAGACATTAAAAAATGACATAACATGACGTCTCGTGTACAACTGCTACACCAGTATCGGTGCATGCGTATATGTGCAGTGCTATCCTGTAAACAGCATTTTCCTTTATCACGGAAGCACTAGCGTTACTATTCACCGACTACACATAACATGAAGACGATCACAAATTTTGTTATATTTTTTTCTGCAGCACAGTTAAGGTAACCGCACTCCATGTTAAGGGTCCTCCCTAGATAGGTTACGTTTGTGTGTGTGAGGCAGGAGCGGTAAGGGTGCCACTATAACCGACGTACGTAATGCATTATCGCCTCTCCGTGCAAGTCCCTCATAAGACGTGCAGTGCTTTACTATTATCCTTTATCCTATGGGACTTTAAGCGATGACCATATTATTTTATTTGTGGGCAGCATAGTTCAAAGTCTAACACTTGTTTCTGTAGTTGTTTTTCAAATCCGGTAGTCTGGGAAACATTTTTTTCCCATTGGGTTTTTAATAAGCGTGCCGAATTTTTAAAACTTCAGCGACATACTTTGAAGTGTGCGTTCTTTTCGTACATATACACATATAATGCGCGTTAAATAGTATCGTCAAAAAAAAAATAGCCGTAACTAGCTGCAACGCAGTTGAAGCGCAGGTAGGCAGGCCCCTTAACTTCAATGTGACGGGGGCTTTATATCTATCAATGACTTGCGTCACATTGTACAGCTGTGAACGTCACGGCATATTAACGGGCAACCTTCTCTTGCTAACTGACGGCCTACAAAGTTTCACACAGTTACTGGAGGTAAACATGTTGAGAAATTCGCTTCGTGCGTGGAGTGGTACTCAAGATTCTTCTTCCCGGAACTGCTGCGTCTTCAGAGTTTGGAGGTCGCGGATAAACACGGCGCATTTCGCATCAGCAGGTCGCGCGAAAATGACGTAGCTAAGCCACTCAAGGTCGCACAACATTGCTTCATTCACTAGTGCAACGGCGAAAACACGTTCGCTATCACAGTTTACACGAACTTATCGTTACACGCAAACAACTTAACTACTCTTGAGTAAACAATGTAGTAGTATACCTACGGCAGCAACACTGGGAGCGTTTCGGAAGTATTTCGAAATACTCGACACTAAAGCAAATAAATTACCGCAGATCAGGTTACTACATAGTGTAGAATACTGGTTTAACAAGTTAAAAACCAATAAAACACTTTATTTGGTTCGTGTATTGGAAACTATCCCAAACTCGTTTTTCTCAATTTCCAATTAATACTGCAACCCATCATATTCTTTGCCCTGTTACAGCACAAAAACATTGAATTAGTTTTATAATAATAAAAAAATTAATACGAGGCGGCGAAGTTCCTCATTCTTCAGACAAATCCTCGAATGACGTGTCAAAGAAAAGGTTAGGAAATACAGGCCATATTTGTGCGAGCGTCAGGAACAATACTGCGTCTTTACACGAGGAGCACAACATTTGCGTGTAGTGTTTTCGCAGTATAGACTTGTTTTAATATTGAACTAAACGCGGTGACCATTCATTGCATTTACATTTCTGTCGAAAGTACGGCTTAAGTGAAACTAATCAGGTTGATGTATTTTATAGATACAGCAGTCTGGTAATGCCACATTTTGCCATTTTGAAGTGTCTTGCGAATAGGCCAACATATTTCCCCGCGAATAACACTACCTGCATACTTTAATTGTCGTTTTTCAATCTCGCGCATGATCAAAGCATATCAAGGTAAGGCTATATTATCCTGGAGCCCCATACATATAATATGTTGGACACGCCCTAGCAAAAATCATGACTGGTCAAGACATGTAAGGACAATCTTGAGCAAGTATGGTAATAGTGTAATTTCGTTGACTTCGAGCAGGATTCGAGACAAGCAACTAGTCATGACGAGGCGCAATTTTCTTGCAAACCTTGAACCACCTCCACCTACCACTTTTATATAACGTGATATTTTCCAGCTTAAAATATCCATATCCTTGCGAATTTTCCTCGTACGAAACATTCGCGGCACATTTCCAGGTACCTTCAAAAGTTTACAAACTTATTGAATCTTGGGGATCATAACGGACAAAAGTAAATATTAAAATATTAATCATTACCAACGCAGAGCTCCACTATTACTAATGCATGCTTGTGTAAACTGTCACCGCAGAAGTAGTAAAAAATTGCTAAGTATCCCCTGACAATATCTTACCGACACAGTGAAATGTATGCATACACTGTCGTTATTACTTACACTCTTTAAAAACTGTAACATTTACTAAGATTTTCTTTGTACTTTTACAGGCCCTTTTAAATCAAAGATTTCGTTTGTAAAATTACAAAGGTAAACTTTTTAATACTGCCAAACAATTCATTGTATATACCTACAGTTCCTGCGATGCAGAATTTCATTTGTAAAAAATGAGAAAGCATTTCTGTGTAGTTTTTCATACTTTTGTACAGGCACAGAAATTTTATTTAAAATTATTTGTTTATAAAGATACAAACATTTTCTTGTAAACACTTACGAAACATTTGCAGTGTACCAAAATCACAGTTTCGTAGAAAATACCTAGGTATGAGAAAATAATAATATTTAAGAAACATTTTTCTAGAGTAAAATAAATTTTATGTTAATTGCTTGATTCAAAATTTATAAAAAAGTATATTGAATGTATACAAATAAATATAGACATAACTGCTCAGAAGTAAAGGCGGTGAGGGGTAAGATGCGCTGAAACTAAGTGCGGGGTGCGTGTTCAAGTCTGATTACCTATACAACTATTTTATTTTCGAAAAAAAAAAAAAAAAAAAAAAAAAAAAAAAAAAAAAAAAAAAAAAAAAAAAAAAAAAAAAAAAAAAAAAAAAAAAAAAAAAAACACGTAAAATTTATTTATTCAAAAGTTAATTAATAATTAGGTTCAATGTCATTAATAAATTAAAATGGGCATTTAAAATTTAATTTTTCCTTTATTACAAGTGGAACCTTGTAATTTTATGAACATAAACTTTGTTTTTTTACATGAATAACCATTGTAGTTTTACAAGGAAGTTCTTTGGAAACTGGGTTTCCAAATATTTTCCTTGTAAAAGAACAAAAAAAAAAAAAAATATTACAGTGTACACTGTTATGATTTCATGGACCACTAACAGCGTGTATTTCTGCTCATGTGAGTGTGCCATGATTATAAGGTAACTATGATATCATACGACTCAGATTCGCAGGATGAACCAACATTCTGTCGGTAGAAACCCCAAGACTCTGAGAATTAAAAACCTCCAATCACTCACCACGAAGCAAGGCTGCACGTGTCTAGATAAGGCATTAAAACACGTTGGTTCAAAATTATTTTCACCAAAATCAATGATCTCGTTATGAGTTGCGTAAATATATAAACTGACTGAAAAGAAACAATAAACGAGGGACAGAAAAAAGTACTTTATTTTACAATGAAAAGCCTCCTACAAACTAGCAAAACTACTGTTGAGGTGGGCAACGACAAAGCCGGACGAAAACATGTTAACGTCCAAACATTTGCTTGGAAACATTGTTGACTAGTTATCACGTACTTCCGACGTTAATACAGTTCTGGCGCCACGGCCACAACTGCGCACATGCTGACAGGAAAGTCATACCTGTCCTCTCCTCGCCTAGTCTGACGGAATCTGTTTCTTTTTCCTCTTGAAGAAGGTCGCAGCTGACAGGAGGCATGTATCAACAGCTGCAAGCATTGTATGGCTACAACAATGGGTCGTTGGCGAACGAGTCGTGCAAAATGAACGATCCTTTAACGACAGCGGTTCACGACTGACTTCACTTCAAAAAGCCTATCTTTCACGATCCAGTCGACCACAGGCTAATAAAAATAGCTTACTTTAATCTACTTAACATGTAACACATTGAACTGTCACATACAGTTAATTTTTATGAGCACTATTTTGTGGTCATGGAACATTTTGAAGCTACTGTTTTTCAACTAAACAAACTGCACTTTCACGTTTACTGCTGACAACTCATATGCATCGAACAGTATGACGGTATTATCTTCTAGAACCAATGCGGCTGGCTCTTTCTCAAGTGCCTCCTTATAATAACCCATAGTTTACTATCGGTCGTTTGAGATAAAACGAGCGATCACAATTTAACATTTGAAAAATATCACTAGCCGTTACTGCATATAATTCACCATTAACTCTATTACTGCCTGTGTGGTTGGCAGCGAAATTATAAATGTATTGTTCCGTGTATTATCCTATTCAAATACAATGGTCCTGAAACAAAAGCAACCGAAATCGACATAATTGTATTAAAATAAGTAACAAGAAGTTAACTTATAAGTCTACTTTCCTCAAAGTGGGTGCAGATAAAGTTACAATCGTTTACGTTATCTAGGAATATTACATTATAATATTGATTTAGGCGTATAATACACGATATATACTAAAGATAAGTCAGCTTGCTATGTAATATACGGGTAAACAGTTTAATAAAGTGAGAACAAATTTTTCTGAGAAGTCTTTCTATCCTGACAACACACAAAATAGCCGCCCATTTCAAAATATTACAGATGGATGAACGAAATATACAAAAGTCAAGTTAGGTTTGTATGCAGCGTTGTGTACCAAGTTTGATGAAATTCTAAAAAAATATTTCCTAAAATATGTGATACTACGCTAAAAATACAAAAAAAAAAAAAAAGGCCGTTATTTTGAAAATGTGAACACAAGATGAACTACATACACAATATTCCAACTCAGCTTTGTATGTAGTAAATGTGTATCAAATCTGTTGAAGTTCTGAAAAATAATTGATAAGATATATGATACTATGCTAAATACATATAAAAATGGCGCCATCTTAAAAATACGAACACAGGCTGAATTAAATATAGAATATTAAAATCAGCTTTGTATGTAGTATATTTGTACAAAGTTTGGTGAAATTCTTAAAAATATTCCCTAAGATATATGATACTATACTAAAAATATAACAATGGCCGCCATTTTCAAAATATGCACACAGGATGAACGAAATACATAAAAGTCAAGTCAACGTTGTATGTAATATATGTAACCAAGTTAACTGAAATTCTAAAGTATGGTTACTTAGATGTCTAGATTGATCGAAAAATGTTATAATGGTCGCCATTTTCAAAATATGAACATGGCCGAAATGAAATATAAAAAAGTCAAGTTACATTACAAATTACTATATGTGTACAGAGTTTGATGGAATTCAGTTCACTGGTTCAAAAGTTTTTAGAAGTGTGGGGGGTCACATAGACAGGAAGGTGATCTAAAAAGCCTACTTTTTTCCTTCGAAAAGTAGGCCAATAATTTTTTTTAATCGAACTGTATAGATTCCTACTGACTTCACAATTTATCTTACACACGCACGCAAACATCACGTGACGCGTCCAGAGAGGTTAGACGTTAACCGTTACGCACGGAACGATACAAATTAGCTGAAAATAGAACTTGAGCAGGGCTTTTATTAAGGGCTTACTTTATTCCGAACTGCCTATAATGGGGCCGCGGTTGGCAAAGTTCCGAAAGCACTCGCCTCCTATCATTGTCGCAGGATTTCTGTATGTGGGAATTGTGCCGGATGCAGCTTATCGAAGAGTTTCCTCAGGGATCTCCTGTTTCCCTCCGCCCTTCACATTCCGGCGCTTCTCCATCGTAGGGCCTCATTCCATGTATTCCTTCATGGTAAGCAGATGCTAACGGGCGACCAGTACTAAGAAACCCTGGCTCCTGGGCACCTTCCTCATGCGATATTTATTTACAGTTTACGTATCACTAGAGATAATGGTTTATAGTGGGAAAACTTGACTGTTTGCTGTATTTAAACACACGTTCAGCTTATCAGAAGCTTGCTTGCTTTACTTTATACGTGGAGCTGTTACCTTATTTGGCTGAGTAAATAGGAATACTGATATTGTAATATTTTATGTCTGTTACTGGTTTGCAGACAGCTACGTTGTGTCAGACGTATATCTGCAAATCATATGTTGCAAGAAAGTACAACGTTTTGAAGGGTACCACGTTGGCACAAAACATTCGTGATATACCATCATTAGAGGTACGTAAATTTCGCAGCAGATACATTCCGGGTCAGGCTGAACGCCAGGAAATTATGTATACTTCACTGTCATATCTGTGACTTGCTAGCGGCTGTTACGAAACGCGTTTGACTACTGCAAGCCAGTAGTAAATAAGGAAATAGTGCGAAGTGCTATCGCTTGCTACCTGCTTGTACGGTTATAAGCCAATATATAATCGATTGTGGCCAGGGACTGAAATGAAAAGTCTTAGGCTGCTGCCAGATGAATCCGCGAAATTGACGTACCTCTAACCATCATCTCTACCTATCGCTTATGTTCCGATTTCTGCTCAAAGGAGATACGATTCAAACGCATCAAGAGTGAATGAGTTAATGAAACACGGTGGCATACCTCAACGTCTTTAAAGTTGTGTGGATCAGCGAATTGCTCTTGTCTTGTTTCTTCTATAGTCTTTACAGCAGCATGAGCCGTGGAGTAGCAGGGAGTCCTCGAACACTCTAACGACTTGTTAACGACAGGACTCTTTCGAACGACTCTCGTGAACGACACTCCGCCAAAGGAGAGAGCGCGTGAGGTAGCTCTTCGTATCGAGCTAGTTCGGCCCATCTGTGGGGGAAGGAAGCGCGCGCTATGGAACTACAACAAACCTCTACGACTGTCGAAACAACACTAGAGACAACGCAGAAGCAGAGCAACCGACGGCAGCAGTTTCGTCATCTGTCACGTCTTGCGAGCAAATACCGCGTGACCTCGCCGTCTGCGCGAGCAGCGGGTTGGTTGTTGGCCAACTTGTTTACGTCGATCAGCAGATGTGGGAGGGGCGTTGCGTCGACGCCACAGGTTCGCGCCACGGGGGAGCGAAAAAAAAATATTTGCCAGTCATCCGTTCGACCTTGTTTTCGCACAAACACATTCATTCCCAGAACTGAAGACTTGCACAACAGATAGTTAAACCAGTCACCAATTTGCTGCTCGCTGCTGCACATTCGCCACGTCACGAGGCGTTTCACCCCACTCTACTTCTATTTTGATCAGTGCTATCAACTGAACGGAATTTTCGCTCAATTTTGCGTAATTTTAAATAATATTCATTTTAACGAGCCGTTAACGCAGTTTTAGAAGTAGGAATTTTAATGTCGAAGATACGAATGTCACAAAATAAATTCGTAGTGCAGTACTATAAGAATAAAGATACATACTTATTTTTAATTTAATTTATAAAATATGGCGCATTTTCCTTTTTAATTTTGAGGATTTTTATTTATTTGGCGGGAATTAGTTTCTATGTGGAACATTCGGCGTGTATTATGCAGGTTCTATGTGGAACATTCGGCGTGTATTATGCAGGTTCTATGTGGAACATTCGGCGTGTATTATGCAGGTTCTATGGGGAACATTCTGTACGTATTATGCAAGTTCTATATGTGGCATTCGGTGTGTATTATGCAGGTTCTATGGGTAGCATTCGGCGTGTATTATGCAGGTTCTATGGGGAACATTCTGTACGTATTATGCAAGTTCTATATGTGGCATTCGGTGTGTATTATGCAAGTTCTATGGGTAGCATTCCGCGTGTATTATGCAGGTTCT
The DNA here is from genome assembly GCA_003012365.1 of Medauroidea extradentata. Taxonomy (NCBI): domain Eukaryota; kingdom Metazoa; phylum Arthropoda; class Insecta; order Phasmatodea; family Phasmatidae; genus Medauroidea; species Medauroidea extradentata. Next base: position 9,631 of record PNEQ01051809.1, read on the forward strand.
ATGTGGAACATTCGGCGTGTACTATGCAGGTTCTATGGGGAACATTCGGTACGTATTATTTAAGTTCTATATGTAGCATTCGGTGTGTATTATGCAGGTTGTGTGGGTAGCATTCGGCGTGTATTATGCAGGTTCTATGGAAAACATTCGGCGGATTTTCGATACTGGAAAAAAATTAACATTGATTTTGGTACTTTGACACGTCTCCACAACAGACAACAGCTAAAATAATTTTGCCGGGTGTACTATTTAGTTCTGCATGCATAACTACTTGCTTCAATCGCTGGGTTACATTTATCAACGACTTTCAGACCGACTAACTTAAAAGCCTATACACAATTAAATACTTTAACATTTGACTTTACGTTTCTGTTACTTTAAGTATTTCGTCAATACATAACATAAACGTAAAGTTAAAGTGACGACAGTTTAAAAATAATTGAGAATCTGTAATTTGAAACGGAAATATTGTGATACAAATCAGTACCGCATATATTGCCATAGAAGCATATTACGCGAATATTCCAAAATAAGCCCAAACATTAAAATATTTTCCCTTATTATATTATTTTTCACAACTGAAGCAACGCCATTTATTGGCGATACTAACCGTTCATTTCCGAGTATTTATCCAACGCTATTTACAAGGTTTTCCGAACACATTTAGGACACAACTGTTAAATTTGTCACGAAATCCCATTAACGCATAATACAACGATACTCACTGTAAAAAAAGTGAGTAATATTACTCATCATGTGTATGGTAATATTCCCCAACCTTGAGAGGAAAATCTGATTTCCGAACATGTGTGGAAATTTTCGCAAGGTAGTGTATTCGCCACACAAACCACTAGGAAGTTTCGCTCGCGCGTTATGTCAAATTGTCCTAGAGGGCTTGCGCCAATATGTAATGAAAAATTACATTACAAGTTGAGTAACTTTCCTTGACACGTGTTGAGTAATTTTCCCTCACTTGTAGAGCTAATTAGCTTCCATTACATGTAGAGTAAATGTACCAATTTTTTTACAGTGCGGAAATAAATATTTTCATTATAACATACGTGATTAGCTGGTTCTTTGAGAACGGCCATCTTGACTTTATGTTTTCAGTTAATCGTAAACGTAAAGTCAAGGTTGCTTGACTTTAGCTTTAGTGACGTCATTGGAAAACCATGTATTGAAAGCTATCGTTAAGTCAAATGTTACAGTAAAATCGTGCATCGGGCATAGCATATTAATTCGTACACGCAAATGTTTGGCAGTTTCCCCGAGTTTAAAAAAAAAAATAACACGGGAATACGGGGGTCGCCAGGTAGAGGTTAGAGGCGCAGACTATACCAAGGTCCCGTAACACCTTGTTGTGGCCTTGAGAATACGATCAACTTGACTGGCCGGGCGTGTCCTGCTTCTACCTGGGTGGCTCTGCATCAACCGCAACGTGATCCGTCGTGAATCTGAGCCACAGAGCTGCCAGTTCTCCCTTATACATTGTTGCGTACGAGGTCGGCCCAGTAGGAAATGGGGCCACATTAGTTGACATCATAATTAGTAAACTCGCGATTTGGTCGCGAGAGGATTTTTGCGCCATTTTATTTCAATGCCTTTGGTGAACGTCAGCAACCCTGCTTCATGGTTTCATGTCTTTACTCAGACATGTACCTCATTTGACTACACCAATCAGAAGATTATTGTGACATCATACGACTAAGATTTTCCATTACAACTCCAAAACAAGCGAGATGAAATGTCCAATCACAAGGGACCCTTGTTTTTCGCGAAAAGAATATTGCCTCACTTTGTTTCCGTGCCTTACGTGCGCATCTGCAGTTCTGCTTCGTGGTCGGCGATTGGATATTGTAACTGTCACGAGCCTTGAAAGAGTCTACCGGCAAATCGGAGACGTGTGGTGTTGCAGGAAAGTTTTTGTAACTGGCTCAGTCAATTGAGATCCTGCTCTTCACGTAGACACGCTGCCAATAATCATGAATAGAGGTACGTAAATTTCGCAGGTACATTCCAGGTTATGTTGAACGCCAATTATGTATACTTCATTGTCGTGTCTGTGACTTGCTGGCGGCTGTTACGAAACGCGTTTGACTACTGCAAGCCAGTAGTAAATAAGAAAATAATGCGAAGGGCTATCGCTTGCTACCTGTTTGTACTGTTATAAGCCAATAGGTAATCGATTATGGCTAGTGGGTGCATATGACAGACAAGTCTAGGCTGCTGCCAGATGAATCCGCGAAATTGACGTACCTCTAACCATGAAGCAGAATTACAGATGTGCACGTAAGGCACTGAAACAAACTGGTGCAAAAATTATTTTCGCGAAAAAAACAGGGTCCCTACCAATCACTAACTACGAATCAGAGCTACAGACGTGCACGGCATCAGAACCAAATGGTGCAAACATCTTTTCGTCACAAAATCGTAGCTCGAATAATTAATTATAGAACTAAAAATTTCGTGAATTCACGTGGGAAGAAATTAGATTTCAAACTCCTGCACTCGTTAATTACGTTCGCGACTTGGTCACTGTTACTGAATTTCGTCTGACGGCTCCGAACCAACAGCAAACCTGCATGAAAACTCTGACTGCCGCGGTACCTAGTCACATGTACAACTAGACACTCACTGCAGCAGCAGCAGCAGCAGCCAATGTACAAGTAACGGAGGACAGAGAGTACACATACACAGGATTGTGGAATCCAACAGGCTGGTCGTGGAACCAACGAAATTTCCGGGTCTATAAAATTCATAACATCCAAGCAGCATAAACCAGCCAATTCGTATTACTTTTGTATTAATTTCCTGAAAGCGAATTAGGGAAGCACAAGTTGAGTATCTGATACACTGGGTACGATTCGCTTTAACATACTCTCATTGCTTCAAATTTAGTGCAACCGGAACATAAGAGCCCAATCAGGGCCTACAACTGAGGCCGAAACTTGCCCCATCGGTAGAGCCACGACTTTGTCGTGAACCTACTTTTGCTCCATTTTATTTCAATATGTTCCGTGCACGTCAGGAGCTCCGCTTCATGTTACTGGCAGCGTGTCTTTGTTCAGACAGGTCTCTCATTTGTATGCACCAATCAGTATACTGTTATTATGACACCCCTCGTATGAGATTTGCCAGTAGTACACCTAGCCAAGTGAAAGTTAAAATTTTCAATCACTAGAGATGATGGTATATCGCTAGAGACCTGAAAAATTCGCGTTTAAATTTGGACACAAGCTAGAATTCCATCAACTGTAAGTTTGCGTCACTTTCGCAATTGGCCTTTGACTTATCTGACATCTCCTGGAAGTCTCAGAGCCAATAATGTAAATGGAAACAAAACACAGCTGTATCACTTTAGCAGCAAGCAGCTAATGCGCAATCTTTGTCTGCTTCAGTTTACACATATTCTTGCAGGCCAGCCGACAGGTCAGTGAACCCGCGAGTTTTCCCGGACTCTATATATCGCGAAAATATTTTGTGCCAACGTACCCTTGAAAACGCTGTAGTTTATCGCAAGATGAATGATTCGCAGGTGTACGTCTGACAACGTAGCTGTCTGCAGACCAATAACAGGCATCCAATATTACAATAGAGGGATTCGTATAGGCTCAGTCAAATAGGTGAACACTTCCAAGTACTCTCTAATGATGGTTAAAGGTACGTCAATTTCGCGGCTTCACCTGGCAGCAGCCTAGAGTTGTCAGTCCTATACACCCACTGGCCAAAACCGATTTTCTATTGGCTTATAACCGTACAAGCAGGTAGCAAGCGATATCACTTCGCATTATTTCCTTACTTACTACTGGCTTGGAGTAGTCAAACTCGTTTCGTAACAGCCGCCAGCGAGTCACAGACGTGACAATGAAGTGTACATAATTGGCGTTCATCCTGATCTGGAATGTATCTGCGAAATTTACGTACCTCTAATGATGGTTCATTGCGGGAAAACTTGACTGTTTGTTGGAGTTCAAAACACGTTCAGCTTATTAGGTTATTACCATCTTTCACTGAGCCAATAAGAATTTCGCGATTGTAATATTTGATGCCTGTTGGTCTGCAGACAGCAATGTTGTTTCAGACATACATCACCCACTGATATATGCTGGAAGAAACTACAGCGATTTCAAGGGTATGTTGACCCAAAACATTTTCGTGATACACCATCATCTCTATTACGAAGCAGAGCTGCACGTGCGAACGTAAGGCATTAAAACCAAATGGTCCAAAAAAATTTTCGCCACAAAATCGTGGCTCTGCTCCAACGGTCGCCTGCGTATGGAATATTAGGAATGATGAAACGTTTTATGGAAGCGTTTGGCAAGGAACACCCTCCGCCGGCAGGGGCAGAAGTCTTGTTTCTCTGGCTAAGTTCTGTTCTGCGCTCGAAATAATGCTGACCCCTTACTGACGGCAACGCAACTGACAGAAATTGATCCTTGCCAAACCAGTTACACGAATTTTGTATTAACCTTACCCGAAACAGTGGCGCAGTTAGGATTTTTATCTGGGGGGGGGGGAGGATTTTCACATTCGAACAAAAGAAATAAAGCAATTATTCATCTTTTAAATTATTTAGATTCTTCTGCCGATTTGTATAGCATTATCAAACACGCACAAATTTTTGCAGTGAACATCCAGCAGGGGCGGATTTAAGGGGGGGGGGGGCGCCTACCGGGCTGAAGCCACCCCGCAAAACAAATTGTGCTGAACATTATGTACCCAAAGTACGTCCAGTCGCCTCAGGAAAACCTGAGTTTTGTTCTATGATGATCCAAGTACATTTAATGTGTCGTACTTGTATGTATGTCATGTTTAATGTCCTGCGACAGTAAAGAACCACACATTTAGAGATGGCTGGGTATATTTTACAATTCATAAAATCTCATAAGGGCTCATCTTCCCCCCAAAATATATTTCTAAATCCACCACTGGCAATAATAATTTTTTTTTCGGTGTAAAAACAAATCATCCAAACAGCTAACCACCCACATCATTATTTTTCTTCTTCATTCAATTTTTTTCTCTCAAAGACTCTGCGGGAGGGGGGGGGGGTGTTAGCAACACCCTCGGTACGCCTTTACCATAAACACTTGTTGAAGTGCGAAACGCGAATACGACGGGCGGTAGTAAACGTCAGGTCACGGGACAATACCAGGCCAGCGTAAATTATTCTCGTCGCAACTACCGGGGGCAACGTCACGTGCGACACATTAACACAAAACTCCTACACAATGCCGCCACGAAATCCTAACCTTGCCGCGGCACGCTGGCTGACGTCATCGAGTATGCTAAACACGTCACGTGTCCGGACAAGCGGCCGGTCAAGTTCATGGGCCGGCGTCCGTCGTCGCGATCCCACTTGACCCGCTTCACGGCGACACAAGCGTCACTCGCAATAACAGTTGCCAATAACTGGCGGGGAACTCCCCAGATTGCGTCACATTTGAGAGCATACGTACACAATAACATAGTGTGTAATCATTAGAGCCACGATTTTATGGCGAAAAGATTTTTGCAACATTTGGTTTCGATGCGTCATGTGCACACCTGCAGCTATGCTACATCGTCTGTGGTTGGATGATTTTACTCTCACTAGCCTTGGCAAATTATAGACGTACAGACTCACAATAATCTTATTCTGATTGGTGCAGTCAAATGAGAAACGTGTCTGAACATAGACACGCTGCCAATAACCTTGAAACAAAACTGCCGATGTGCACGTGAGACACTGAAACAAAGTGGGGCAAAAATCTTTTCGCGACAAAATCGTGGCCCTAGTAATCATACATTTGCGTTTACTAAGAATATTATTATTATTTTTTTTTTCAAATAATTTTTTTGCAAAACATATACCAAGAAGACTACTAGAGATGAAGGTTAATGGCGGGAAAACCCGGCTGTTTACTGGGTTTCAACGCACGCTCAGCCTACCATGATATTACTGGCTTTCACATGTACGCGGAGCTGTTACCCATTTAACTGAGCCAACAAAATTCCAGCTATTGTAATATTTTATATTCTCCGTTCACTCTTAAGTCGAGTTCGGAAGTAAACAAATAACGTATTAATGCACTTCGCTAGCTTCTAATTGGCTCAATTTGTGCAGCGCGCCGACGTACTATTTCCAACCGACAAAACTGTGTACAGTTGGTATCATAGGATACAACAACGCCGTATATATTAAAACAATATTGCTTGAAAATGTCGTACATGTTATCGACATAGGGAAACAAATATTACATAAAAACTTGATAAAAATATTGTCATTATGTGCAATTACAGTATATTTCAAAATTTAATTGTCATTGACAAGTCATAACTAACGCTTGTATTCACATATTCTGGTATTAACGTAACGAAAATTTGGTACTATATGCAGAAAAAAAAGTTGTCAACAAACTGAGTGATTAAACATACTGTAAAGTCCTCCTGGATTACTTTGTACTTCGTTTTGGAAAAATGACATTTTATAAATCACCGAACAATCTGCCGAAAATTCACGAAACATATTGTTTTTTTATTTTTTACATATATTGTTAAAAGTTTGAGAGCACAAACTTTATATGTGGACAATTCCCATGAGTTCTTTGGGATAGAGGTCTTATAATTACAAATAAAAGAGTTAAATTAAGTACTGGATTTAATAGCTCACAAAGCTACGAAATACACAAAACAGTAATCAACTAGAACTCTCACAACACAATTAGTTATGCACACAATTACTCCTGTGTCACAGACA
>PNEQ01051810.1:0-16376 GCA_003012365.1 Medauroidea extradentata
AAGATCCAGCGTGCTTGTATTTCCAACACTGACACATAAACCAAGAACGTCAGTCATATATCATTCTGGTTGTTTCTTATCATGAAGGCCTAAGAAGCCTAGAATCATATGACTCCCAATGGTACTATCAACACCTCTGTCCACACCAAACCTACCAAAAGAATACAGTAACTGCTCTTCGAATGTTGCCACCCCTACCGTTGCCCAAGAGTGTAACCAGAGAATAGTCCAAACCTGTTGTACACCTAAAGATCCAGCGTGCTTGTATTTCCAACACTGATACATAAACCAAGAACGTCAGTCAAATATCATTCTGGTTGTTTCTTATCATGAAGGCCTAAGAAGCCTAGAATCATATGACTCCCAATGGTACTATCAACACCTCTGTCCACACCAAACCTACCAAAAGAATACAGTAACTGCTCTTCGAATGTTGCCACCCCTACCGTTGCCCAAGAGTGTGACCAGAGAATAGTCCAAACCTGTTGTACACCTAAAGATCCAGCGTGCTTGTATTTCCAACACTGACACATAAACCAAGAACGTCAGTCATATATCATTCTGGTTGTTTCTTATCATGAAGGCCTAAGAAGCCTAGAATCATATGACTCCCAATGGTATTATCAACACCTCTGTCCACACCAAACCTACCAAAAGAATACAGTAACTGCTCTTCGAATGTTGCCACCCCTACCGTTGCCCAAGAGTGTGACCAGAGAATAGTCCAAACCTGTTGTACACGTAAAGATCCAGCGTGCTTGTATTTCCAACACTGACACATAAACCAAGAACGTCAGTCATATATCACTCTGGTTGTTTCTTATCATGAAGGCCTAAGAAGCCTAGAATCATGCTAAACTCCAGACACAAATTCCTGGCTGTCTCACAACAAACCTTCTCGATTAGTTTTCTAATGACCACCTAACCTTCGAAACAAACTAATCCGTCTGAAACTACAACCAACAACAACTTCCTACAAAACCATTCACCCCAGAGGCTTCAAACTTTGCAATAGCTCTACTGTGGTTCTTATGCCTTTCACCATCCCTCAACCTCCTTCGACAGCAGACTCACCAGCCACACACATCCCATCCAAGGCAGCTGTAAGTGTGCTACAATAAACCTGACATACCCAGCGACAGTGCAAGGTAGAGTATTTAGGCCTCACCACCAACACTCTGACAGAGAATGAATGACCACAAAGCTGACACCAAGCAAACCTTAGCTGGTCACAACAATTGTCCTCAAGAGAAGTCAGTTGCGGTTCATGCAGCTGGTCACAACAAAGATTCTGACTCCTGTTAAAGCACCTTGCCCTCTTCGTACAGTAGTTTAGAACTCAGATGCTGGGAACTGGCCCTTAAATACATTACAAAATCCATAAAGCCTCCAGGCCTCAGTATCAAATAATTCAGTCTCCCCCACCCTTTCCCTCTTCATCCGTCTACTATAAATTACAGCCTCCAAACACCACTACTTCAAGTTTTGAAATTCCCGGCACAGCCTAGTTTACCTTCTAGCCTCTAGACTTACACGTAACGGCATACACAATTTTTTATCATTTTCCTAAATTGAACCAGCATTGCTTGTTCATTTCAGGACATGATCTCCAATTCTATATTTTTTTAACCTTCATCATTTTTATTGCCATTTTCTTGATTCTGCAGAGCAGTACAGACATTGCCTAACTAGGGGCTGTTTCTCTTCTCTCATTAATGCACTTCTCACATTTCACAAGTTGTTGGTCAATCATTAGCTGTTGTGGAAGTATTCAGTTCTCAGACAATTCCCTAGTACAGTATTTACCTGAATATAAGACTATATTTTATTCCAATTTTTACTTCCCAAAAACTGGGGGTCATCTTATTTTGGAGACATATGCCTATAATTATGTGTTTTTATTATAAATGCATTTGTTTGGCATTTCACCTATGTATTAATGTAATTAAATGTAAGAACATATGGGATATAAAGGTTTACCTACTTAAAAGTATCAATTTCAAATTAAGTGTTCATTCCAGTACATTATGTGTAGTTGGTTTTCGTTAATGTAAGGAGTGAATTATTTTCAACAGATAGACTTAATCCAGTTTCCACCATGTCTGATGGTTGAAAATCTCGTTTTGTCTACTTAACGTACAGAATATAACAATGTTTATGTTTCAGTACTAGTTATTAAAATTTTTCTGGCATAATCAGTTTGTAAGAAAAAAAATTTTTTTCCTCTAAGACCCAAGTGAAAAGTTAGGGGTTGTCTTATATTCAAATTATCTTATTTTTGGGTAAATACTGTACTTTGATAGATGCTGCTCTAGGTTAGGTACCTCTTAATTTATTCAAACTCATTGATATTATTAAGAAATGGTGAAGCACGGGAATCGAGTGGTTAATGGCGTTTAAAATATCCATCCTTATTTTTACATGAGCTTGTGCTTGTTGCCTCCTTCCTGCATGCATGGACTAGAATGTATGTTTGTCTCTCCAGGGCGGATCGGAATGTCTATAGTCCTTGTGTAAAATTATCCTTTCCTCTTGCTTGTAGTCATCTGCTTTCTTTAGTTTCTTAGCTATCACATTTTTTTTATTTGCATCTGTGTTTCTACACCAGGTCTCATAAACATATTAGTGAGTTTCCCAACTGGAACTGCTCAGTGTTGCAACCACGTTTAGCACCAATGGCACGTTCGGACAATCTTTGTGCCAGTGCATCTGGTATCCAGGGCAATAGTGACACTGAAATGTTTTTTACTTTGTTTTTGTAGTTTTGTAGTAGAGTTATGTTGACCTTCATCTCTGTTACCATGATCTCCTCTGTTCTTAATCCGGGTATACTGAAATTGTGTATCATTCACCATATTGTAGTGGTAGTTCTGCCTTGCTGAGGACTGGTATTGATAAAACGGGCAGGGGTCTTGAAATTTATGGATAGCTGGTGAGTGTTCTTCATTTCAAACATTGTTAGGCATGTACATACTCTATATGGGCTGATTTGCAGACAACCTAGGACGGATTTGCTCTCTAGGCTGGTTACTTTCGACTTATTGTTACAGTTGATTAACTTTGAAAAAAATGTTACCTAAATTCTGATAGGTATGTAAATGTACAGCCAGTAATGTAAAGATAATTGTGAAATAATGAAATAAAAAAAATCCCCATTACTGATAGGGGCAGAAAGATGTAGTGTCCTGCTACAGACTTCATTAACATGTTCCTCTATGGTATGTGTCTTTCTTGGATCTATATGTTCTTGTGCCAGCCTAGATGTAATTATAGTAGGTTGTGAATTTTGAGATTCCAAAAATCATTCCGAAACAGATTTTCAAATTCTTGAAAAATAGTCAATTTTTCTTTGGTAACTTCGTACCAATAATAAGTGGTAGCAGACAAATTGAAACTTAGGCATTTTAATACCTCTACATCAGTGGAGAAACCGACCTCTGATCACTGTTTAGCTGGATGATGTAACATAGCTACAGTTGATAGAGCAGCTGAGATGGGGTTGCCTTTGGGTGCAAAGTCATATATTCTGCATTCTGAGTGCAGTACCTTCACCCTCGGATACCATACCCATACTTTATAGTATTTGTAAAAATATAACAAAATGTTTTTTGACTTTGTTACTCAGCAAGCAGGACTTATTTTTACATCTGCATTTGACATTCCATTGTAAAATATTAAATACAGTGTGTTAACTTTCATAGTAATATTGAATTTCCTAACTGACTGCAAAGAAAGTAAACTATACCTTTACACCTTGCCATTAATGTTAACAGTGTATTAAAAAGTACTGTAATTATTAGGAGCGAAGTTGTAGTGTATGTGAATGGCTTGAGCTGTCTTGAGTGAATTGTGGTTATTGCCGTGTGGTGGTAGGAGCGTGTACAAGTTTGAGAACCTGATGAAGATGGTGGCAGACTGTGCCATGAGCATTACTAGAACTGTGGTGGAGGCCCAGAACAGTGAGCGCAAGGTCTTCATGGAGCACATCAAAGCCAAGTACAGTGAGAATGTTCACATTCGCATCAAGTGGCAGAAGATCATACAGCAGCTTACCCATGAGAAAGCTGTGTGGTTCTTCCCCGACTCTTATCCTAGGTAATGTATTATACGTCTCCCATAACTCCTAGTGTTATAGTACAGGATGGATGTACAGTAAATTGGGTTGTGAACATAAATATTGCATAGTTTTAGAACAAGACATGTATCACCTGCCCACTTTTAAGACCTGCACCTCACATTTTCAACACACACTCAAGGTGAAAATTTTTTTTTGCACTCTACAGTTCCAGTTTTAGTGTCCTTTGTTTAAAAACATAATTAAATAATATATATAATATAAATATATATATATATATATATATATATATATATATATATATATATATAGAGAGAGAGAGAGAGAGAGAGAGAGAGAGAGAGAGAGAGAGAGAGAGAGATAGGTCATTCGGAATAAAGTGAGCACTAAAGATTTAACCATTGAAAAAAATCACTTGCCGTTGCTGCATATAATTCAACAATGACAACAGTTACATTACTGCTTATACAGTTGGCAGTGAATTATCGCACGTAATTCCGTGTATTTTATATTTAAATACAACATTACTGAAAGAACATCAAATGGAATCGACCTCTTCGTATTTAATATACTATAAAATATTTATTTATGATAATATTGACATACTTACTGCCTGTATAAGTTTACTTAAACGGCGCCTGTAGAAAGTGATTTAATCCGGGCCGTTTAAATTCAACAGTTGTTAGCGAAAGGGCGCCTAGCGCTACGCGCACTGACGTAGTTAATTATTTCACCGACAGGTGGCATCATAGTTAGGTTTTCGCCACTTAGCTTGGAAGCGTTCAATGACGGTACCGGACGGTACAAGAGGAGAACGTAGTTTTATTTGTCCGTTGTGCAATAAATATGGGTTTCTGATAAAACACATTCAAAAGTATTAGAAGTGACTGTTTCCTCATTGGTAATATGTAAGTTGTTATGTGTTACGATCGCCAACAAGAGTATCTTGATTTAGAAACAGCAATTTTTTTTTGTTTCATACACTAAGAAAATACGTTGTTTTTGTTGAGTACGTCGTTGTTCATGTCAGTAACTGAATAGGTTTGAATTCTTAAATTGCGTGTGTCATTATGGCGTGTTTTTTTTTGTGTGGCGGTTTTGAGTTATAAATTCGATTTTCATGTGTACATATTTACGAGATACGTAACGGCAATAGTGCGGGTCGTATAAATTAGAGTCGATGCACAGAAACCAGTATTAAAAGACGTTAACTCGCAAGTATTTATAACTAATATTACTATTGGTTATACATTTTATTCAATACCCGTGTATTTAATGAGTAGATATTGTTGATAACATTTTCAGTCCAGTGTAATGTAGATGTAAACATTGTACAAGCGTATGTAAATTAAAGCACGTGGCAATGTTTACGTTTACATACTGCGGAAAGATATAAACTGGCAGAAAATAGAAATTAATCAGGGCTTTTTTGAGTGCTCCTTTTATCCCGAATCACACACACAAACACACACACACACACACACATATATATACATGTACGAACTCGGCATAGTATGCATGGCCTCATGGGACGCAGATGTCTGTGATTAAGGTATGGGTATCCATCTACAGACAATACAGAGAACATCAATGGTAACCAAACACCATGAAGGCTCCTCAAAAGGAGACTCAATTCTCCACAGTTGGTACCGCCTTTTAGGCAAAGCTAGGGAAACTCCGTTTAAAATGTAGCTTAACTCAATTCAAGTTGCTTTAAAATAAAATGAGCTAAAGTTCACGTAGGAGAAAGGACCTAGCTTGATGCTTCTTTGTCAGCAGCACTGTGAAGTAGTTTATTAAAATGTAGTGTAGGTCAGATGTTCACAGAGCACATTATTAGGACTTCTCATTTAAATACCATGAATAAAAACTAGAACAAAAACACATTTCCATGAACAAATTCATACTGAACAAGACTACTGTAAATATAAAACATTACTAAAAGGTCTGAAAATTGTAATTCAATTTAGGTAGATAGTACATATAATAAAAATAGTATTGTACTGACTAATGTAAAACTAAGAGTAAATTATATACATACACTGCTGCTGAATTACACTGTTTTGGAAACCATTTGCTGAAACTGGCAGGCCAAGTATAAAACTTTAGCGAAGCAACAAAAATTGTGTTGTATAACTGTAATACTACATCTAGTGATTACAGGTGATTGTGAAAACCTGATTGAAAATTTTACTATCTCGAGTTTTTCATCAAAATTTTCTGTTGCAGTCTATATACACATACTGTGTATTCATTCGTAAGTTGTACTGATCTTGCTGATAGTTTTTATAATTTGTCATTAAACCATGGAATGTGTGTGTGTGTTGCAGGTCTTGGCAACTTGATGCTACAGAGGGTCCTGGACGGGTTCGCAACCGCTTGCAGCGGTGTCACCTCAACATAGCAAACAAGTACCTCATGACATCAGCTCACCATAAACTAGGTACAGTACATGCTCTGTGTACTACTGCAGCATCAGTCAGTTGTGTGTTTCCTCATATTGGGTGAGACCACGGTTTGTGAAACGTTTCTAGGCCACTCGCCTCCCACCAAGGCAGTCCAGGTTCAATTCCTGGTGGGGTTGGTCACAAAATTTCAAATGTGGGAATTGTTTCCACCATCCCTTCATTCTGACGCTGCTCTATACATCATGTCACCCCTCACCAGCGCTGATGACCTAGATGTAAAATGCTGACCAAAATCCCTTCACTTCAATCATATTGGGTGAAGAACATTTATACTAGACCCTCGATTTTACGAATATTAACAGTTCAATTTATGACATTCGTTAAGTCGCTACCTTTGTGAAATCGATTGAGGTAAATTTTGTCCCCCACCCCTTTACCAAATTTTGAAATTGCATTTTTTCCGTAAAGTATATCCAATGGTGCCCCGATTTTTGTAGTGTTTTGCGGGAAAGTAAGACAAGTTATCACTGAAATATAAATTTTTATCACAAGACTGACGTCTTCCGATTATAAGGGTACCCCTTTAACGGTTAATATGACTTGCCCATATCCTCGAGAATAGAAGAGAGAAAAAAGAGAACACAGAGCACAGAGTGTCTTGTCGCGAATACATAAACCAAGGCAGACAGCACACTAGCCTCTCAAGGCAGCACAAGTTGTTCAAACGATAGATACACAAAAAAATTATGGGTGCGTTTCATTATTTTGAGCGATCAATACGGAAAAACGAACATCCTGAGAACGATATAAACTGAATTATTTATCATTGTTTATATGTGCTAATCGACGGGACCAAAATAAATTAACTATCGGCACAGAAAAATTATACACGCGGGAACGATGCATTGAGGTTCCACTGTAATCAATGAGGGGGAAAATTAATATAAAAGCTTTGCATAGTGATGTACTTATATTACCAATACCTATCAGTAGTTGCTAGAGTGATACAGTGATTTGTAACGAAACTTGTCATTTTTGTGTAGAAACCTATTTACTGCTGTTTTTGACTGTCTCTGTAAGGAAATCATTTCAATTTTGGTTCCGTATACCTCAAGATATTACAAGTATTTAGTTCCTTAGTCTCCGTAAGAAACAACCACATTAACTTTAGTAAATTCTTGTAGTTCTATGAAGTTTAGTTAAAAAGTTACTATTGTACTTCTAAAAGGTTTAAATATGCATTATGCAAATTAAAATGTATTGATAAATGTGCAGTATTGTGGCAGTATGCCCAAATATTATTAAGAAGTGATTTGAATAAACTCTTTAACTGCAGTCTTCAGGTATTTTTAACGCAGTATTCAGCTATTAATAAATATAGTAAATAGACAATAATGCAGACTACACCTTTTTAGAATTGTTGAAGTGCGAGGCGTGTCACCAACTGTGTGAACTGGAAACACTAGTAAAATTCACATTCTTATATGTATATTTTCTATGGTGGTTATAACTTTACAGAAATAATTTCTCTTAGGCTAAGGCCAGGTTCATAGACTATGCAACATTGTAAGAATGCAAGACGCAAAAAATTTAACACAAAATCAATATGGTATAACCGTTTATAAAATACGCAAGAACACAAGTACACAAGGCTGTGATGCAAGAGTTGATCAAATTTCAACTTCTTGCGTTTCACCGTCTTTTATATTGACAGTTTGTTTGGCAAAAGCATTTAAAACTGGTTTCAATTTTCTTTAGGAGGCTGTGATTCCGCCATTTCATTACAAGTTTATTTGTGTTGTTTAGAATTTGTCTTCAAGTGCACTGCGCATATATATATATTTATTTTGTTACTATTTCAAAACATTGCAAAAACAAAATTTTTAGAATACGTTGAGGAGGGACAAAACATAATCTAATGGAAAAGTGCTGAGAGAATCTTTCTTTTGTCTCTTTGAAATTGTGAGTGGTAGTGTTGGTTACATAGTGTCGCTTGTGCTGTTTATAAACAATTTAAATTTTGTTGTGTATTTACAAAATGTGTTTCTAGCGTTCTTGCTTTGTTGCATTGTTCATAAACCCAGCCTAACAGTACGAGCATGTCTATATTCTAAAATCATGATTACATTTCAATTTATAAATAATAATATATAAAAATTAAGCTACCCGTAGAGAATGTGCTACTGCAGAAGAAACAGCACTAATATCGAATATGGAATTAAATAACGTGTCATTTTTTTTTCTTATGACTTTCCTATACTGTCCATGTACAATACAGTATTTGTCAGAGGAAGACAGTTAAATACTGGCGAAACATCGCGACCGTGCTTCCGCGGAAAAATGTGTGTGGTCCCTTCGTGTGTATGTACCTATTTACAAAAACATATCAAGTGTAAGTACATGTACTTCTGTCTGTT
The DNA here is from genome assembly GCA_003012365.1 of Medauroidea extradentata. Taxonomy (NCBI): domain Eukaryota; kingdom Metazoa; phylum Arthropoda; class Insecta; order Phasmatodea; family Phasmatidae; genus Medauroidea; species Medauroidea extradentata. Next base: position 8,901 of record PNEQ01051810.1, read on the forward strand.
ACATTACAGTACTTTGTATTTGCTATTAGTTGACAGACTGTGTGCACTGCTCCCCCACCTTTGCCTATATATCGTCTGGGTCGCCGGTCGCCAGTAGGACAATGTCGACGCAACCCGCATAGCACCTTGCCCAATAAAATGACTTCACGTTGAGGACCACTCCGGCTCTTGTTAGAGCTTATATGAAAGGTTGCTGCCTGCGATACAGCACCCCTCCGCTGATAGTCCGGCAAACTTAATGGAATCTGTGCATGCGCTCCCGGCAACCTTCACCGCCTGCTCCAGAGCTCCATGCCGAGATAATGCCAGCACAGTAGTACTGGGTCGCCCTCACACCGTGCCGGGGTTGGGACTGGTCTCACTCTCATAGGGACATCTTTGAGCGGCATAGGCTGAAGCTGTTTTTAGTAATAAAAAACAGTTCCATTGAACCTTGTGTCCGTACTTCAGTCCTAGAATCCCTACTGACTCTCTTCTGACCCCCCACCTACCCTGCCTTGGATCCTAATTTACTCCTCTGGCCGCAGAGGTCATCTTTAGAAATGCCATTGGCTACTCTTAAGGTATTTCCCTGGTCTCTCCTGGACGAAGTGAGGGACCAAGTGAGGAATCACAGGGGCGGAGTTGTACCAGTCGCTAACCGCTCCGGGGTTTGAGTGGTACCTTTAGCTAGTCCAAGGCATTCCCCTTGGGAAATGCTCTCTGTGGGGAGAGCTGCCAGCTCTGCTAGTGTGTTCAGTCACATAGTTGTGCTACGGTCCTCACAGCCCTTGAGACCTCCAGACAGGCGACGGCACTGTGCCAGGGCGCTTAGCATTGGCCCCCTGAAGCTGGCCATGTGAATCTAAATAGATCCACCCCTTTTCTACACCTTGTGTAACGTTAAGAATAGGAGTTTCTCGCAGCAGACCCGCCAAAGGAAGATATCCCTCTTCCTAACTTACGAACCTGATGCCCCAGCATAGGGCCAGAAGACGGCACAGCCAGAGGGTTTCCTCAGCCATCAAAAGGCAGTTTGATAAGGTAAGCTCCACTGTCAAGGTGTACGAGCAGCTGAAGTTGGAAGCCGCACAGCACGACACACCCCAGCCCCTCAGCAATCCACAGAAATAAGCTCAGCTGTTCCACGTGACTGTTTCCTGGACCCTTCTACTAATAATATAGTAGTTTTGGCTGCCTCAACGCTCCCCGTGGTACAACTCTGATACACCCCTTCTTCTAGCGGGAAGGCTCCGCTCCAAGTTCGTCCGTGTCGTCAACCCCACCTACCTCAACCATTCTAGCTCCAACTACCGCAGCAACAGTTCCGGCCTACCTCCCTCTCGACACCTTCACCCTCTCCCGTCATACCTGTTCCCCCAAGTTGTACATCTCTCCGTTATGCCAGGAGCTTCGGATCATAGAGGTCAACCTCACCTGCCCCATCCAAGTTCCATTTGTGCAGGGAGAGCCACCAGCTTTAATTTCCCCATAACAGAGATCCCACTAGCTTCCCCAATCTGTGGGGTAGACTAGATGCCAAACCAGCGAGGAGCTCACCGGCAAAATTATTTCTCACTTTCGCCCAACTCGTACTGCGTCAAAGTCAAGGAGAAGTGAAATTCATGGAGAAGGGCTGTTCTCTACAACTGTATAGCACAACTTAAAAAATCAAATACTGTATGTATACTGTATAATATGCACCATTCCTCTGAAAGAAGCTTGTGTTTTTTTGGGAACATTCTTGAGCAATGTATATAGTCATATATTTTGTTGCTTCGTTAGTAGTAAGCAGTTTTTATTTCAGTTTAATTAAAAAATTCTCCTGTATTGTTCTGTAAATAGTTTGCATTTGGATTCAGATATTTTTTGTCATAAGAACATTTGAATTTTATTCGCTAAGAATTTGATTTTTTGTTTTTTTCATGGATGTGTAAAACTCATAATATGTTTGTGCATTGTGATACACATTACCTTTACTTTCATGATGATTGAGATGTTAGGGCATAACTTTTTTCTTCTGAATAAACAGGCAACTGACATTATTGCAGATGCTGCAAACAAACCACAACCATTGTCGTACCTGTTCGAAAGGGACAGCCAGTCATCTACTTCATCTGTCCTTATTGAGCGGCTGCACACCAATGAGAAGATACAACACATGTGTACTGCTAGGGTGATCACTCCAGCCAATGAGGTGCCTGGAGAGTTGCTTATAGGGGAGTCTTGCCTATACTTCGTAGCTGACGACAGTGTTCTAGATACTGATCTCAATGAGGTATGTCATTTCTTAAGAGTGCAGTATTGGCATTGTTTTAAGCTGATTCTGCTGTGTGCTTTCAAATGTTGGCCAATCCTAGTTAGATGACTGTGGATGAATTATTAAAGAACCCACATTCCCAAAAAAATATTTCCTAAAAAAGATAGCATATTGTTTACAGAAGTGAGTGCTGAGATGATACTGAAACCAGATTTGAAATTTCAACTGATAGGAACTATATCAGAACTATCAGACCCAGTGCAGTGTACTTGTTTCTAGCATGTACAAGGAATGAACATTTTCAAAGCTTTAATTTATATTTGCACTAATGAAACAACGAAATCTACATTTAAATCTTGTATAACAGTTGCATTTGCTGTCATAGATAACACTAATGAGTGCATGAAATAGGAGGTTTGCAAAATAGTGCTCCTCTACCCTCATGTACCCCAAACTGCGAAATGAGCTGATCAATCTACTAGTTGGCTAAGATACAATGAGCCAGCATCATCAGTGACCCTCGTAACACATTTTTCGACCTCTACGCAGGAAGTTGGAAAAGTAGCGCTCGTATACGCACATATACTCTAAGCTGCGTGATGAAGCAGCCAAGCTACAATGAGCCAGTGTCACAGATGATCGTAACCTCCTTCATAACTCATTATTTGACAATATCCACATACTGCACGCTACACCTCTGGATGTTCCTCTCTCAGCCTTCTCTCCCCTACCCTCTCACCTGCCAGTACTTAACTATTTGTGCCACAGAAGCATCCCTGCCTTCTTCCCCACCATTCACTTAAACACTTGCTGCCTTTTCTTGAGCCATAGCAACACATGTACGAACTCGGCATAGTATGCATGGCCTCCTGGGACGCAGATGTCTGTGATTAAGGTATGGGTATCCATCTACAGACAATACAGAGAACATCAATGGTAACCAAACACCATGAAGGCTCCTCAAAAGGAGACTCAATTCTCCACAGTTGGTACCGCCTTTTAGGCAAAGCTAGGGAAACTCCGTTTAAAATGTAGCTTAACTCAATTCAAGTTGCTTTAAAATAAAATGAGCTAAAGTTCACGTAGGAGAAAGGACCTAGCTCATGCTCAAAACTCATTTTTCGTGGACCTCAGCTCATTCCAAGTTCCTTTCAAAGATTCTGTTACCGTTATTTAAAATAAAATTACTCATAATAAAATTGCATGGGTTATCATGTTTATACTTGTTTGGTGTAGTTACAATTCTTTAAATGAGGGTATGTAATAATAATATGGATAAGTAATTTACATTTTGTACAAGTTTTTAAGCTTCCAAATTAGCTTTGAGCAAAAGCTAAATGGCTTGCCTAAAAATAAACGGCAGATACTGTACTTCATTTTTTATATCATTGCTGCTACTGGGCATACTTAGTCAACTGTACATTCATTTACGTCACGTAAAATTAAATGTGTCGAAATAAACATAATTTAGGCTTTGTCTTTTTGAACAATATCTAACATGTCTTCAAAATGAACAAAGTCATGTTTTACCCTATCCTCAACAATGAATCTATTGCACAATCCTGGTATACCCGACCAACACAATAGTGTACAGTTATTTTAATAAGCACTGTACTATAACTAATTGAATAAAAACGACAAATAGGAATGTCAGTTCTTTAAACACTTACCTCAATGTGTCTCAGCATATTCGTTGGGCTGCTCTTAGACATTGATAAAAGTCTTTCCGATGAACAAATTACAAGCGACCACGTGATTTCCTGCCTCTGATAAATATAAGCATTTGAAAAGTGCTCTATATGCCGGCCACGGCAAGATGAGTTGATCTGATTTCGTCGTCATAGCTTTTCAATAAGATGCCGACAGAGAAATGCTACACGTATCGCGAACTTGTGTTGGTCAGAACTATAAGGTGTAGAGGTGGAGGGGGATATACGTGCGCATGAGAGCTAAGCAATTAGCGGGCTAAAAAGTAAACATAAAGAGAGAGAGAGTGTCTATATGCGCAACGTGTGTGTGGACTGCGCACGGAACCTAGTGTGAGAGAGACAGAATTCCGCAAAGATTAAAGAGAGTTGTTTGTTTACCTTACCATCTCGCAGTCGAGGAACGTTAAAAGTAGCGCGCTTGTTTGAGCTGACGCTACAAATAAAAGAGCTTAGCTCCAACAAAAACTATTAAATGCAAAAAGAGCTAAGCTCAGCAAAAACTCCAAAGAAAGTAGCTCACTACAAGGAGTGCGGTACTTTGAGCCCACTCATTCCGACAATTGCTTTTAGGGTAGCCAACCCTTCCTTGATCAACGTCATAATCAAACTACGTAGTTATGCATTGTTCAAATGCAGTGACAGTTAAACTGTTTTACTAATGTCCAGAGAACCCAGATTTACTAGGCCTCACAATGTGCGTGAATGGCCTCACAAATCATCTGTCCTTGCAAAGTAGTATCTTTTTTGCCAATTTTGCCCCCTACCCCATCATTAAACTTTAAAATTACATTTTTCCTGCAAAATACCTCTACGTAGTTGGATCCTTATTATCATAGTGTTTTCGGAAAAATTAAAACAAGTTAAATTGAAAGCATTTGTAATATACAATACGGTATTCAACTACATAAGATTAATTCCAAAAGAGGAGTGGATTTTTATATACTTTTATAAACATACACATAATGAACACCTTGGAACTCAGGGGACAGACAAAAAATTATTGTATGCAGACTTTCAATGGATGTGGTCTTGAAATGTAAACAAATTAGAAGTGGGACCACAGATTGTGTTCCAAAGATGTGGCCATTTACATCTGGGTTCAATATAAAGAGGTTCTACTGTAGTGTAATTGGTGTTTCATCTTTCAGCAAAGTCATAGCAACTTGAATGTGTGAGAATGAGGATGTAATGTAACCGTGCAGAATTAGACAGTCGTGTAAATTGTAACACTAATGTAAAATCTTTCTCTAATTTGTATGTCACATTTTTGTGTAGCACAAGAAACATTATTTTACTATTTAGAATTAAATACTCATTACTAAGATAATAACATTTGCATATCTGTGTGTTTTGTCATATATGGTAATCTACTATATATTAATGAAAGTTTCAATAATAACAGAGAGAGTTGTGCACAAGTACTCACAGGATGGTACTTGCAGATAGAAACACACACACATAGGACGAACACATTTCTCCGCGGACGCGCGTTCACAACGTTTCTCAGACTACATCTGCTTCATCAGGTGAGTGGAGGCACACTGAAGTCTATTGTCCAGCGGTGGTTGGTAATCAGTACACCTAGCGGCCAGAGAGCAAACTAAGGTGTGGCGGGAAGATTGAAATGAGGGTTTGTTATCTGAGGTTAAGGCCAGGTGGCTGTCTGGATTTTGTGATGTGCTGGTCCACTACCCACAGACCTCGAAACAAAACAGGCACCACCCCCACCTCTGATTGGCCAGAAACCCTGTCTAGCCTCACTCTTCAATCTTCCCACATGTGCTCATTCTGCTCCAATACTGCCTGCTCCGTGGCCTCAGAAAATGGAATCATAACCTTCAGAGGTACAACCCAAGTCACAGATACTCAACTTGTCCAACCATAACCTCACCCCTCCATAACACGATATTCTTGAGAAAGGCCTATCATTTGCTCCATCCAAGAAATTTGACCATTTCACTACTGTAAAAGATGTCTTGAATTTTATTCGAAACCTCCTCCTCAAGCATTTCTTTGATAACCGGACCAACACCATTAATGATTATGACAATAACATTGAACCTGCACTAACAAAGTTTTCTTCACCCTCCACCTGGGACCCCCTTCCACTGCCACCCTCTCACCCTCTTGAACAGTTCATATCACTCCTACTGACAAATGTCTCAAATCCAGCCTTTAACATCACAAAATCCAGACTGCCACCTCGCCTTAACCTCAGATAACAAAACCCGCATTTCAAACTTCCTGCCGCACCTTAGTTTGCCCTGTGGCCGCTAGGTGTACTGATTACCAACCACCGCTGGACAATAGACTTCAGTGGGCCTCCACTCACCTGATGAAGCAGATGTAGTCTGCGAAACGTTGTGACCGCGCGTTCGCGGAGAAATGTGTTCGTCCTAAGTGTGTGTTCCTATCTGCAAGTACCGTCCTGTGAGTACTTGTGCACAACTCTTTCTGTTTTTATTGTAATTAGTAGCGTAGCGGCCTTTCCCGCAATTGTCCTATTAATGAATGTTTGTTAGTTTGCCTTCTGTGCCTTCCCAAATCTTTAATAAAATTGTGGTGAAACTTTGGTGAATTGCTGTGCTTGCATCCGGGTAAGTTTTCTGCCAAAATAAATTTATGCACTTTAGGATCTTGCGGGCCAAGTTGGCCGCAACGTGAGATTGTTTGTTTACGCAACTCCCCCCGACTCGGCACTCATGTTTGTTTACGTTAGCATGCCGGCATTGCCGTAGTAAAAGACGTGCGTGGGGGCGCGCGAGGCCGGCCTGCGAGTCGTAAAAGAGTGCCGGGTGGTGTGAGAGAGGGTGGCCCTCAGCGAATGCACCTGCACCAGCGAGTGATACTCCGCTTCCTCTCCTACCCTCTAGGCTGTGTGCTCTGAGAAGGGAGCGAGGCGGGGAAGCCTAACACGTGACCGGCCGCCACCCTTAGCGCCCCACTCCGCCCTCCCGTGGGGCTATATAAGCCGCCGCGCAAGCATCATTCTGTTGCTGTTCTCTTGTTTAGGTAACACCTCCGAGGCTAGACAGAAGGAGACTGGACTTGCTGATTATCGCCTGGTGTTAGGCGGAGTGAATTTTACTGTGCCAACGAGTGTTTGATTGTTTGTGGTTAAGTAGTAGGAACAGTGTCGTTCGGGGACAGTTTCGGGAAGGCATTGTTGGAACCTCATTAGGGCTTTGTTGGTTGTCTGACCAAGGTATCGTGGGTAGGGCTCGACCTAGGCTGGATAGACAGCAGTATCGGTGCCTGTGCGAGGGGGGGCACTCGTTTTCTGTCGAATAAACCAGGGTTGTCTAGACTCGAGCTGGTAATCTTTCCTATTGTTAACGGGGGGCTCCGAGGCCGCAGTTGTGTTTCTCTGCCGCATGAGGGCTCTGCAAGTCTTGTAGCACCATCGTGTAAAGCGGCCTCTCCGAGTCCCTGCTAGACAGGTTTTCTTTGGGGAGGTGGGGTGAATAGCTACTGAAAACGAAGGAAGGGAGGTGGTTTGGGGTAGTTGGTGGAGGGTGGGGAGTTTAC
>PNEQ01051817.1:0-10587 GCA_003012365.1 Medauroidea extradentata
CTGCGACGAAAAAAAAAGAAATTTGGAAATGGCAAAAATCGTACTGTGACATACTGTGTGCTCCTAAACTGTGGTGAAATTGACAGAATCTGAAATGGGCTTAACACCTAGTTATCTGGATAAAGTTACAAAGTCTGTTGTTGACGACAGTGGTGAACAGAAATGTAGACAGTTCCAACAAAAATAAAATGTTGTTTGAGACTAAAAACATGAGCAACAATATGGAACCGATCCATATGCTTAAAGTTTCGACACTGTGTCCCACGATCACATGACAGTTTTAAATTTGCCAGCCTGAAGAATAAATCAAAAGTTTAATTTCTGCAATATTTTTACTATCGTTCAAATTTACATCTTAAATACTGCTTGTTCATCGACTTGTGATGTTAATTACTAAACATTAAATTTCGGCTCCTGTGCCAAGATTGGAACCACTGACCCCTTGCTTTCAAAGCAAGTTTCCTAACCAATGGACTATTGCGAATTCTTAAAAGTAGTGTAGTAGTGAGAGTCGATTGTAAGATAACGAACTTTGTTATGGAAATGCTGATGTTTGTGAATTTACTAACAATGTAAGGATATCAGTTTACTTGTAGTTGTACATAATATCGTAATAGTTGTTTTAGGTAACATATGAAACAGTGTTACTTTTTAAAGAGTTTGTTCATTTACAAAGTTCAGTTTATATCTCATGTTCGATCATTATTGATGGCACAGAAAATAATTCATGAATTAAGATTGCTAAGGAAAATTTTAATGCAATATCAGCTTAGTATAGGGGACAGGATGCTTGCAGCTTCTCACATGACCAGACTTACTATGTAAGTGTAATTTAAGTCAAATACACCTTTGTCGCAAGCTTGGTTCAGGTTTGTAACAAGAGTTCTAAGCAAGCTTGCTACGGCAAGTTAAATTAAAGTGAAATATAAACTTTCTGCTAGCTTGATTCCCGCTTGCAGCAAGTCTCGTGAGTAAGCTTGCTATGGCAAACCAAAATCAAGTGAAATGTAAGCTGGCAAGCAGGCTTGCAGCAAGTCTGGTGCAAGTTGCCTAGTTGACACTTTTTATAGTTTTGCAAGCTTACATACTAAACATCATTTATGGTTAACTTGTAAGCAATCAGGCTTAACACAAGCTTGCAAGAAGTCTAACTGCAAGCATTTTTCTTAAAGACACTTGCAGTAAGCTTGTCAAGTTAAATAATACCTACGCCAGCATAAAAGCTTAAGTCAAATGCAAGGCTTGCAGTAAGCCTACCAAAGCAAGTTTATAACTGCAAGTCAAATGCAAGGCTTTCAGTAAGCTAACATGTTGCGTGGGTGGCGCTCAGCAAGGCTGAAGCATTGTAATCGTTTTTTTTGTTCGTTCGATATGCTTTGCATTGAAAGTTGATTGCCAGTCAGTGATTTGAATATATGAGACAATAATTTTACGAAAACAATTTTTCCTGTTCCCGATCGACTGGTCATCAAGAGACATTTTCAATTGAAATTTCCCTTGTACAAAATTGAACACATGTACTTTAGAATGTCGAAAAACGTGTGCTCGTTTACTCCCGAATGAATTATCATCGAGGCAAAACCAGTATAAATGTCATCCATGTAATTTTTCAGGATGTATTTTTCTTCACTTGGGCTTATGTATTCTTTGGAGTACGTTAAGTCAACTGCAAACTTACAATCGTGTTTGAATTTAACAGGCATTTTGAAATTGGAAATATTCGAAGGAATTTCGTATTCAGTATTTTCACAAAATTCTTTCAGTACCAGTCCTAATTGTGTTATGTTATACAACAAGGGGCCGGCAGTCGAATATATTAAATTCTTTAAATCATCGTAAATTTTTAATTTGTTTGCATGTAACCATTTGAAGTAAGGGTGTCTGAATACGTGTGTCGATTGCTTATTCTGATGAACCAAGAAAGGCTGAGCAAAGCAAGCTTGAGGTATTTATGAGAAAAATCTAAAGAATTTACTTTTGGCAAATTTTCAAAATCTAAATTAAAATTATTTAGAAAGTAGTGCACATGATAACAATTCAACATGGTTTTCACTACAACTATTGAATCGTTTTTGCAAATGTCAATTTGTGGTTCAGCCTCATCTGTTTTTCGTATCATGATCATTTATATTCTCAATAAAAGTTTTTGCAAATTCTTCTCTTTTCAAATGCAAAGATTCGAGTAGCATTGTGTGAAAGGCACCGAGATTTTAATTCTTAATAGAAATTCCATTTTTTATAATTCATCAATTTCTTTCAACATATCCCCATTTACAGATTGACAAGTGCCATTCAAATTTTCAGGCAACACTTCACCACTTTTAACTAGATTTATGCTATCTTCATTATACTCCAGTGGTGGCAAACCTAGGTATTCGTACATTTCACGTCCAAACATCGTTATGATGAAAATGGAAAACACAGTTGATTCTATATCGAAAGGCAAACAGTAACAACAGCACGGATTTGTATTCAGTGTACAAAATCGGGTGTCTACTTTCGAAGCTAACTTCATCTTTAATCAAGTAAATTATTTGTGGATGCCAATGTTCTAGTTTATTAAAATCGTTAAGAATAACTATAAAATTACAATCGGCATACTGTGGTATCAAATGTGTAGCATCAATGGTTATAAATTCTTCTTCCAAATTTTTTGGAATAAGAGGACATAGTAAAACTACAGACAGAATATTTTCGTGTAGTCGCCTAATAAAATGAGGTACTTTGAAATATATATCCACCCATTTATTTTGTAAAATCAGTGCCCATGTCAAGGCGTACAGTTCGTCTTCCAAAAATTTAATTGAATTTATGCAGACTAGAGATTTTAAAGATGGTCCATTAAATTCGTAAGTGTTCAGTATACCGTGAAATATGCCTATGAGTATACAAAAACCATAAGTCATAAAATTTGATTCTACTTCATAAGTGGAAACTGAGTTGGAATTGTAGATAGTGCTGGGGAAGTTTAATGACATCTCTGATGCTATTTTAATGTCGAAATAGTGATCGTTGAAGTGAACGATTATGTCGCCATTTCTCTGGGCCAATATTACTTCCGAAATGAATATTTCTACCAAAGGATTCGTCAAGTGATTAAACTTTAAACATTCCTTTTAATGATGCCATAATTTCGAAAGAGAAAATTCCTTTTCGACTGAATTCGTAAGCAAATAAAACATATCTGATTTATGATGCCTGAAATTCATATATTGTTCTGCATAAACTGAATGTGTACCCCATTTGGATATGATGAATTTGGCATGACTGATTATGTCGTGAAAATTTTGCAGAGAAATGGCAAATATTAGTAATTTAGCTTTCTATTTTTACAATACTTTATCATCATGGATAGCGTTGAGGTTACGGCTCCTTCATTCAACATTATTTTTATGACATGCATCAACCAGGAACATCGAGTTTTCCAGAAAATAGCACCATCGAAATCTGAAAAATCCAGCTGCTCTGTTTGCATAGGCGTATTATCAATTTCGATAAGATATACTGAAACACTATTGTGTTCTGAAAAATTCGTACACTCAGTCCGAATGTTGTTTGTCGACTGTTTGCACAATTCTAGATACTGATCAACAAATCCATCTATGTCTAGTGGATTTTCTGCCGCACCAGAAGAAATATTTTTACTGTTTTTTTCTCAACAGTTTTTTCTTTGAAAACTTCATTACTTTTATTAAGAAATTCGAATGCATCAAAAATTGAAGGATTTAAATCTATTTCAAGATTTTTTCGTTTGCAATAATAAAAGTACAATAATGCTAGCACAAATGGATTGAGTTGGTTGTAATTTTCTAGACTCGTTAATATTTAGTGACAAAAGTTATTGGCAGCTTTATTTAACTGACTCGTTTTTTTAACATTGCCAATATATTGTAGTTTCTTTTCGTCAAAAGGAAAAAAACGTGTATGAATTGAATTTTTTATCGAAATTAGTCGTGGTCCCTTCTTCGATGATTGCCCTATCTATTTCTTCAGGTTCTGGTTTTCTAGACACTTCGTTTATGTATTCGTAAAACTGCTGGTCTGTCAGCAAGTGGTATTTTGTTAACGATGTATATTCGTACAACTGATAATATTCCTGTGGAAAATGTGTGTGAAAAATCTCTTCGAAATCGTTACCATAATAAAAAAATGTTTTGCACGATTCATTGTCTATTTCATGCAAGAGTCTATTGTCCCTGGATACACATCTAACGGTTTTTCCTCTATTTATGTTGTAAAGCATAACATTTCCTTTTACAAAAGGTTTGCTATAGTCGAAATCGAACGTTTCGAGAACCTGGTCCTGATCTAAATATATTATCGAGCAAATATTAAGACAAGATTCATTCAGGTCTACAGGTTGGTAATAAAAATATTTATTATATCTTTCATTCCATATGTCTATCGGGCTGAGTTCCAAAAAAGTTTTTAAGTCTACGAACGACTTTCTGCTGTCTACAAAATGGTTTCTTCCACCTGGAAAAGTCAGAGTAACTGGCTTGTCCAAATTATAACAAGTTAGCCAGTTCAATTTACTTGCCAGTTGTTCATAAAATATTTGGCTTCCTAGCATTGAATATGACAGAGTAAACAATTATGTGAAAGTTTTTGCTGTTTGGTCGAAAAGTTATGTGAATTTTTTTTTAAATTGCACCATCTTGTAATAATGTTAAAACTGTATGTATAATTTTTTTTTTCCATTCTCAGCATCAGCATATGATACAGATATATCTTTTTTTATATCAAAATCTAAAAAAATTCTACAATAAGCCAAGTTCTTCAGCAATAAACTAATATCTGTTAAATTATTTGGTTGTACAACACCATCAATCAGCACTCATTTTACATAAAATAAGAAAATAAATTTCAGTGTTAAATCATACCCATAAACAGAGAAGGCTGCCTGAGTCTATCTGCCAATGCTATGCAAAAGGATGATTCGCTCATAGAAACAGTCTATTTCATTCAAAAAGCGTAAAATATCTTCATCCAGAGATTCTTCACGACAGCTGAATATTCTATCTAGGAAACCATCCCAGTTTTGTTTGGAAATTATTCCGATTCCAGGCCACTTTGATAGTTGCCTGTAACATTTTTTGCTAATACTGTAAATCTGATGAATTTTATCATTTGACAGTTGTAGTAATGGCTCCATTTTCTATAATAATGTTTATGATTAACGCGATTGGCCTTTTATATCAAATACAGTCGTAGGAAAAAAAACCCAAACTTAAAAAAAATATCATAGCAATTGCTATATACATATTTGTAACAAATAAGTAAACAAAAAATTTATCACCATATTCTTTGGATATGAATATTGCATAGAGTTCTTCGAATGAAATGCTAACATGAGAAATTTTGTTGTGAATGTACTTATTTTTATTAATTATAAATATAAAAATGTACAAGTAATATTTATAAGTAATATAGTTAACATATATGCAGAATATTTTTCTCATAAAAATATGAGAGGCTGAAAGGTCTATTCGAAGTATGCTTGAAATAATAAATTTCAATATTAGAGAAAAAAAACGTCCAGGCGTCGAAAGTTTCGTCTGCTGGCGAGGAAGGGATCACTTCCAGCTTCTATTCCCTCGTTCACGACCGGTGGATGTAAGATAATCAGTTTTTTCCTACATTGGGAGCACTCCGATGTAACCCAGATACCAAAGAAAAAAACATTATATCCCTAATTTCAATTGATGATTTTCCTGTTACTTCATGTATAGAAAAAAAATAAAACTAGACCACTTTTCTACATTCCTTTCATCGGTGGTCAGTTGCCAGCACATCAAGTTTTCAACATAGGGAGCACTACGATGAAACCTGGGCAAGAAAACGGCATTACCTACTTTATCACCACCTCACTTTGACCGGTGTCTCGAGTTTTCTACATCGGGAGCATCCCGACAGAACTTGGGCACCACTTTACAATAAATAAAAAAATAATTCTAACACATTTGAAATCAATTTTTAATTTGCATAATGAAGAAAAAATTTATTCGGCACATTGATGAAAAAATACAAACATGTCGTGCAGAACTGCTGTTGCCTCAGAGACTGCAGGCTGGCACTTTGCCAATGATCGACTAAAAGTAAAAAAGTTGTACTGCTGAAACAGACACATCTTTTTTTACTGTAGGCGTTAGTATATAAATACTAGCAAACACTCTCAACATATACCAGTGGTGGTAGTGTTGTTTTGTTGTTTACAGAGGTGTAAAATTTTTGTTGTTCCCAACGATATGGTATTCGAATGTTTTTATTTTGGTTTTGATTTGAGCACGGCTGAAGTAAAGGTACTAAATAATAAGATTAATTTTACATTTACAATATTGTGGTACAGGCGTACTGTTTTCGTACAAGCATTTCATGTCCGAAGATTTTTCATTATAGCAATTTGTATGTTATTAGATTCTAATAATAAACATCCTTCTGATTATACTAAATCTTTTGAACGTGACTTGCACAAAAACAAAAGTAAATGTCTTGAACTAAATGATTGCAGATATTTAACTTAAAAAAAACTTTAAAGAAAACTGTCTTAATGCAAATGAATGCGAATTTATTAATTTGTTTACATTGGATACCTGCTTTGGGCCATTTGAGAATTTGCATGGAAAATTGAATAGTATGTTCTTGCAATTAGATATACATATCTTAAAATGGGACAATGCCATAGAAGTTGCAAAAATTTACCAAAATTATTTGGTTGGGTTATATAGCAGCAATAGACATATTGGGATAGCAAATTGTTTAGATGATATTTTGGAATCAAATTTTGGTAAACGTATGCTACACATAACAAATTTGATAGGAAAAATTGTTTCGGACATTGAATGTTACGAATTTAAACAGTTCGTTGACTATTATTGGTATAATTTATTACCTATACATAGAAATTCGTACTTAGTATTAAAGTTTTTAAAATAAACCATGATGGTCATCGAAGTGTCAGTAGCATGAAATACATTCAACTTTTACTTTCAGCCCCAAATTTAGAGATCAAATTTATTTATATATTTTAATTATTTTGGTACCATATTTATTTGGATCAACAGCAATACTATAATAACAACATTGCTACCAACTTTGCTTACTGTATACCTAAATCTGCTCCAACATTGTACAAGGTAAGTAAATGTTGTAAATATTAAGCAGATCTTGAGTTCTAGTTAAGTAAAATACCGATTCTTACTTGGCAACTTTTTTCCTTGTTGTTTTAGTATATATACTGGCACATCTCGTAGTTCTATAGTCACCCTGCCCCGCGACCTCCTCGCGGTTTTCTAAACTCTCGCAAGGTCCGGAACATGAAGTACACTGTCTCGCGACTCGCCCTAGCGCCTGCGCATGTAATAGTCATAAATTAGCTGGTAATTTAGTTAATAGTAGCCCCCATTAAATTAAGTACGCTATTTTCAATCATAATTTTAAGTCACCCACACATCTCCTCTCTAGGCCAGGTTTGGCACGGCCCGCTTTAGGAGCTTTCTGCCTGTGCTGACGAGGGCTGACATCACCACCTGCCATGCTGCTTAGGATCGTCTGGAAGCCTTCAGCCCCAGTACCGGCCTGAGTATGCATGGCAGGAGCCGCACAAATATACAAAACAATTACAAGTTACACTTACAAGGGAAACCTGGGGTAACACGTAATATTTCTCAAGATTTCAAGATTTTCTCCACGAAAACAACACTGCGAAGCACTATGTATTTCACAGCAAATGGCATAATATACACTGTACAGTCTATGGCTCACGTGGCAGCGCCGCTGTTGAAATTACATTGCTATATTTTATTTAAATATGTAATTATTATTATATCATACACTAACAAATTAACACGTTTAAATTATAGAAATTGCTAGCTGTAAGTTGGCTGTGGTGTTTTCTGTCGGTCCGGAACGGCGGAGGGCCGTGATTGGCTGAAGGTGTGATTGGCCGGCAGAATCTTAAACAGCCAATCAGAGGGCTCCTGCTTGCACAGATATTTCTGTGCTAAGCGCGAGTCCTAAAAACATAATATTTAAGTTATTTAAACTTATTAATTTAGTCATCTAGTTATTTTAACTTAATGCTAGCTCACCAGGCTTGCCTGTGAGCTAGTTAAGTGTATTAATTTGTGTACTTTTAAGTGTGTTTCAGGTATCTACTGGAGATACGGGGGGGACGAGGCACCATTTTAACCTCGTCATCCACCAGGGCATTGTGCTTACCCGCAGTGCCCTGGTTAAAACCAGCGCCCTCCTAAAATGAAAATAAAAGGAAATAAAGAAAATAAATACAGTTCCCGCCCCCCCAGCCCCACCCTTAATTCACAAATCTACTAACAACCTGGACCTTCCTGCTTTTCCAGTGCCATTTTTATTTTTAATGCATGTAACTGCTGAGTGGTTACACTCCTATTCTGTCGAGAGGGTTTTTACGGTACTATGCCGGTTTTCCCCTCTCTCTTCTTAGATTATGGCTTAGCTATAGGTACACTTAGGGAGGTAGATATGGCCCCAATTGCGGCCATGTCTGCCCAATCCCTCTCTTCCGTGATGCATGCCTCCTCTGCATGAAACTTCCCCCTTGTAGGCGTATGGGGCTCAGCCCTGAGATGCACTTAGTCCCGCTCCTTCCCCGGGCCTCACACATAACTTAGTAGTTAGGGTATGTTAGGAAAAAAAAGTTCTATAGTCACGTTTAACAGACTTCAGTGGTAGTATTTTTTTTTTTGTTTAGAGGTATAGTATTTTTGTTATTTCCAACATTATGGCACTTGCAGGGTTTCATTTTAGATTTGATTTGAGTTTGGCTGAGGTAAAGGTACCAAGTAGTAACATAAATTTTACATTTATGATAATGAAGTGCATGCATACTGTTTTTGTACAAGCATAGCACGTTCGAAGGTTTTTCAATGTGGCACTTGGTTATCCATTAGATTCACATATTCGGTAGCCTTTACATTTTACAACAGATTTTAAAAGTGATTTATGGGCTAAAGATAAATGGAAACCATGTGAAAATATTAAAATATATTTAAAAAGTAATTCTATTAAGGCAAATTTTAGTGAATTTATTATATTACATGTCACGAGTTTAAAATATTCGATAACTTTCTCTGGATTAATAGATGTTCTAGAAATAGATAAACTTCGTTCTTAGTTATAAAGTTTTAAAATAATCCACGATGGTTGTTAAAAACATCAGTAACATGCATAACATTACAGTTTTACATCCAGCACAAAATTTATAGATCAGTTTGGTTAATTTTGTGTACTAAATTTTGGCTAGCATTAATACTATACCTGCAGCGCCCATATAACCACTGCAATTTTATTGAATACTTCCATAAATCTGCTTCAACGTTGTTTAAGGTAAGTGTGTTACATATTTAGATCTTGAGTTCTTCTAGTAACGAAAAAAAGCCACTTGTCTACCAACTTTTCCTGTTGATTTAGTATATATACTGGCACACATTTCAACAGAGTTAGTTGTTCTTAATTCAGTATCCAACAAAATGGTATACTATATGTATAATTATTTTGCCTTTGATGTGAACATTGCTCAAGTTAAACTTCCAAAATTTAAAGAAATGTTTTATTTCGATAATGTGGTGTTCAAATAGTGTTCTCATACAAGCGAAAGACGTGAGCCGATTTTTCGAAGCAATTAGGGTCCCATTAGAAAAAAAGGTAGATGGTCAGTAGATTATACGAAGAAGTTTGAAAAAATGCTAAGAGTTAACAACAAGGCTTGGGAATTGTATCAAAGTTTTAAAAGTGTGTTAGTAAATGAAGAATTTATTATTCTTTTTGTGCTAATAACAACATTCGAGCCATTGATTGCCATGAATAAATATGTGAGACACATTTACATGCAAGTGCACTTTCTTCTTTTATAGCTAGCCAACAAGGAAGGAGGTATGAAAATTGTTCACAATTTTTTGGGCTTGTTAAATAGTGAATATAGAATATTTGAAATTACCGATATTTTAAATGAAATTTTTAAAACTGAATTAGGTAAATGGGCCCCACATGTGACTAATTCTATTGCGAATATGGTTGTAGATATAGAACGTCGCGAGAATGACGAAAGATACCGTCGCGAGTATGAAGAAATGTTCAATGAAGATTATTCTTGGGCTGGTATAATACCTAAACAGCGTTTTGAGAGGCACCTTACTGTTAGATTTAATTAGGAATTATTACTACGTTTTTCAACCTACAGTTGTAGATATATTTTAAGCAAAGCTTAAAACAGTGAGTAGTTCCAACACTACATACTATAGCGATCTTTTTTTTTTTGGCTTTGATGTTAGCACCACTCAAATCAAACTGCCAGAATTAAAAAAAATATATTTATTATTTCAATTATGTGGTGCTTGAGTGGTATTTTCAATTTGATTTAACTACAATTGTGGAAAACTAGAAGTTTACAGCATTCAGGCTGGTTTTGAGCCTGAAAACTCATATTCTACTGTAGATTGCAGCAATTATGGCGCCTTTGTAGATCAATGGATGTCGTCGCAACTCTGCGACGAAAAAAAAAGAAATTTGGAAATGGCAAAAATCGTACTGTGACATACTGTGTGCTCC
>PNEQ01051818.1:0-14362 GCA_003012365.1 Medauroidea extradentata
TACACCTACACATAAATCACTAGACAACCAAAAAGTTAGTTAGCTTAAGGGTCCGGAGCCCACAACCTAGGTACACAACACCCCGCCGCCGTCCGATTCCAATGATTTGAACCGTGTGTCGGGGTGTACTTGCTTTAAAAACACCCAACGAGTTATGAAAGTTCAGGCTTTCGGTCTCGTGACATCAACGGCCCTTCGGTGGCAAATGAGGAAGCGGCGGCGGCAGTCTCCTCATCAGTCGCACTCGTGTTCCTGAATCCTGTGTGTCTACCTGATGACGGGAACAGATTCCAGTTCCCGAAACGTCGTAAAACTGTCTGTCTGGAAAACTACTGTGTTTTGTTTCGTCTCTTCATTGTCTTGTCTGTATATGTCTGATATCTGTTGCGTTTTGTCTCGTCTACTTGTTGTGTTCTTTTGTTATTTTTCTCTTCGTATCTGATATCTACTGTGTTTGTTGTTTCGTCTCATCGTTGTGTCGCATGATATTTGGTTTATTTTATTTTGTTATTAATTTCATTTATTATCTGTTTGTTTTTATTTGATCCGATTCCATCTTGGAATTTCATGTTGTGTACGTATCTTGCTGACTAAGCATACTCTGCTTATTTTATGGTTTCTTTTATTTGTTTAGTTTTTCTTTGACAGTCGTTCAATTTTGCAATGGAGTACGTCCAAGAAACTGAATCTAGTCATGAACTCCCATTTCACAGTTCCTTCAAAGATCATATTGGTATAACTAGTCTGTAATATCCCCAAAACTGTGATTCTGGTAGACTACAAAGTTTTCCTATGGTTTTTATAAAGAAAATACTTGTAACTTTATAAACAAATCGTTTTACAAAGAACATTTTTGTACATTTACAATAGTATCAGAAACTACAGAGAAATGCCTTTTCATTTATACGAAAATAAATTCAGAGCAGGAACTGTCGGCATTGAGTACAAGGAATTATTCCTTTGTAGTGTTTCAACCTCTACCTTTGTAACTTCACAAACGAATTATTTTACAAAGAAAAGTTTTGTACTTTTACAAGGATCTGTAAACATACGAAGAAAATCTTTGTAAATTTTACAGAATTTTTTAGAGTGTGGGTACGATACCCTGGCTTTTAGATATGCTCCTCATACGACATTTATTTATCTCAAAGATTCAGTTACTTAGCCAAAAAAAACTACAGTAAGAATGAAACATACCTCGATAGTTTTTAAGACGTGCATGACAGCACCTTCGAGCGAGAGCCCTGTTATCTTGCCGGTCTTCGAGCACATGACTATACTAGGCGGTGCGGACGTCATAGTGATGTAGGTATCCTCCAAAGACTCTGTGAGAGGCGTCGGAGGTGGCGCTTCCTCTGTCACACAGCAAAGGAAGACCACTTACATGTAGTCTTTTGACGTTTTACAGTCATTAGTTGTAACATTGAAGACGGTGGTTCATCAAATATTTTAATTGTTTTAATTTTTGGTATATTCCTACAATGACTATTTTACAATAATGAAAATTGCTTAGTTTTAATAGTTTTTGTATAGTTACATGTCAAAGTCTAAATTTGCATCAAACATTTTAATGTGTTAATCTAACATACCGACATGAAATAGTTCACACTGATAAACAGCGTCACGGGCAAGATATACATAAAATGGCATTGATTTTTTGTTTTGTGTTTTTAAAAAATCAGAAAACTGAAGGTTTTCACTTCAAATTTAGTTAACTGTTTATGACATGAGGAAACACAATTGAAATTCCAACTCAAAGACTGAAATGTTTACCACAGCGACAGCGATACTAGGCTACAGTTATACTAATATCAGAAAATAAGGCTTCGTCGTATTGATTTGAAAATAAATTTGACAATGAAAATTTTTGTTATGGGAGCGACATCTTGTAATTAGTTGGACAACAAAAGACCATATTTTATAGTAACATTACACTGTGCCACTGTTAGCATATTTAAATTAACTCGACGATGGAGTATAAAACAGAATCATGCAAATTCAAAACATCTTTTATCGATAGTACAAAATACTCTTGCGTTAAATTGCCCAGCTCAAAAACTCAATTTGTTTGCTGACTTAAAATATACTGGAGTCCCCAGAGTCTTGCAGTAAAAAAATGTGTATAGTAATATTTAGCCTAAGTAAGTTATGATAAATAAGGTTTTATTTGACGCGAAAGTCTGTTTGATGCCAAATAACGATTGCCAATTTGTTATCTATACCATCATGTTCCTTGTTACATGTCAATTCTGAGA
Source organism: Medauroidea extradentata (assembly GCA_003012365.1). Classification (NCBI taxonomy): domain Eukaryota; kingdom Metazoa; phylum Arthropoda; class Insecta; order Phasmatodea; family Phasmatidae; genus Medauroidea; species Medauroidea extradentata. The sequence continues at coordinate 2,256 of PNEQ01051818.1, forward strand.
TAAAGTCATGTTACAGGATTTCAAAGGCAAATTTCCTATAGTTAATTCTCTCTCTTATACATAAACGTTTCCGGACAGGGGATGCTCATCAAACAAGTTTATTAAGTCGCCTCTAAAATACCTAATTATGTGTAATAGGTATTCTCACATATTCTGTATAGCTGCCACACGAAAAGTGAGTACATAGGACGATACTGTAAAGCCTATGGCACAATGAACATTAATGTAACACATGCATAGTTATTGTGATAAGAATATCGTAAACATAGACATAAGCGGCGAGGGCTTGTTACAATGGCAATCAGCTTAGTAATAAGATGTAGAAATTTGGCTTTTAGTGTTGTGAATAAATTTGTGTTAGTTGGCGACATTAAGAAAATACGTCAACCCAATATTTACATTATTAAATCACATCATAGCATTTTTAAATGCATCTGATGATTTTTTATACAGAATAATTTTCGTTTCTATTGTGGCAATTTTGTCTCTTCGAAAAAGCACAATACCTTCTCTCTTCATAATCAACGTTAGGGAGTCTTTTTTTCTGTACAACCACATACAACAAAAACTATTATTCCTCTGCAAAGTTAATATCTTGAGCGGTAACGTAGTATTCCTTCCAGGGCTTCTGATTGGCCAAAATTTTTACACAGTATTAGTTTTAAGCGAAAGTTGAACCTAATCCAACCTTTCTTAATACTACAGCTTGCCTTGTATGTAATGTGCTTATCTCAGTGTACGAGTGTAGCTAGTCAGGCTGAAGTACTTTCAAGATAACTCTTGCGATTAATGCTATGTAAATTCAGTCTTAAGAGTTAGGGAATGTCACCATATTGGTGTTTTGCATTTTGTGTCATAACTTTTCTTCTGCGTTAATTTATGGTGATTCAACCAAACTGCCGAATAGAATACGAATTGATAGAATTTTAGACATCATAATTTTTTTGTTTATCGTTACTGTAGTTTCAGATCTAATTGTAGTTATGAAAGTAATATGATTTTTCTAACTGCAATTAAATCTGTAAAAAACAGCAACGGGAAACAAAGATTTTTGCTGTCTTCAAAATCTTATCTATATGTATTATATTCGGCAGTTAGGTAAAACTTACGTGCATTTACCCAAAAAAAGATAAGTTAAGACACATAAATGAATAATGCAATATGGCGACCATTGCTTCCTCTTAAGAGGTCTACCTACATGCCCTTGAAATGCGTTGCAGCGAGTTACGACTATTCTCTTTTTGACGAAACGCACATTATATCTGTTTATCTACGAAAAGAACACACACTTCCAACAAGGTGGCTATAGTCTTAAAAATTCGGCACGTTTATTATGAACATTATTTTCTAGCCCCTTAAAATTGATAAAAAATGGCCTTTTCAAACTGCCGTATGTGGAAAAATTAACAATCGAATTCGAAAAATATAACTATAGGAACAAGCGTTAGACTTTGAACTGCGCTGCCCATTAATAAAATAATGTGGTCGCCGCTTAAAGTCCCATAGGAAAAAAGATAATAGTGAAGCACTGCACGCCTGCTGATGGGCTTGCACGGAGAAGCGACAATGCATTACTAGGACCACGAAGTTTTCGCGAAAGGAATTCTGTCCCAGTTTGTTTTAGTGGCTTACGTGCATACCTGCAGTTATGCTTTATGGCCAGTGATAGGATGTTTTAACTTTCGCGATTCTTGGAATTCTGCACGCAAATCACAGAAGTGTGGTGTTCCAGTAGCCTTACTCTGATTGGCACAGTCAAATGAGATACTGTCGCTTAGCAAATACACACTGCTAACAACCATGAAGCAAAGCTACAGATGTTCACGTAAGACACTGAGACAAACTGGGACAAATTTTTTTCCGTGAAATGTTCGTGGTCCTACGCATTACATCGTGGGTTAGTGGCACTCTTAATGTTCCTGCCTCACACACACAAACGCAGCCTATCTAGGGAGGCGCCTTAAAAGAGGGGAGGAAATAGGAGGGAGGAAGGTATGTGCTAACCGGAGAGAATGTCGTAGACGCTAAAGCGGAGGTTGACGCGGTGCTGCAGGCCGAGGTATACGAGACTGCGAGCGGCATGGTGCTTGACGAACTTGGCGTACTTGGTGCTGTGGTTGGTGTAGTACCACTCGTCAGACGGCAGCAGTAGCTGGCTCAGCACGTCGGGCAGACCCTGGTCGATGATGGCGCGGTGGTGGTCTGGCTCCATAGCCAGAGTTGCTACTATCTGTAGCACCAGTACCAGCAGTTGCTGCGACACAAGACACGACCCTCCCTCACCACCAAGCCCTACACACACTCACACTCTCTACTATCGTGCACACACTACAGTCTTGTGTGGTAACTTTGTACCGGCCAGGGCAACCTTGTACCACCAGCATAAGTTTAATTACAATTGAAGTATCTCAGAATTTAAGAATACAGTTGTGTTCTAGATGAGTGAGTGGTTAAACTTGAAGTCTGCGTAGTGGTTGAATGCCATAAAGCTATTACATAAAAGAAAATGCCTGGTACAATGTTACCCCAAAATGGACCCCAAATGATTATAAACTTACCATACCAATAATTGGGATTTTTAAGACAGTAGGAATGGTAAATTCTTTCCCATTCTTCAATGGTAGAGTTCCGATACATTTTTAGGAAACAGTGTGTTTCGTACTATGTATAAGTTAATTACTTCCATTACTATTTAGAAATATTTTTTACAGCGTCAGTCATCTACGTCTACAACTGCTGCATGGCAAATTCAACCTATTAGTAGTAAAAAAAGGCACTAAAACATTACATTTAATATTGTACAATTATTATAAAAGTAAAACAAAGAACTGTGATATTTATATTTTAAACGAGCTATCACCCGTGAATTCGTTCGTGTGTTTTTAATTTGATGCCTCTTTAAGTCGTGCAAATGTTCAATATAAACACTGCAATTTATCTTAAGTAATTAGTAAAATATGTATTTCTAATTTTTTTTTTTAAAACCTAAGTTTAAAAAAACACTTTTGGATAAAATGTTTTCATAACATCTTTTCGGCACTTCATATGTCATATTACTACAAACATTAATAGTGATAGTAATATTAGATGTGAAACGTACCAAATTAATGCTTCTTTTTTATTTCCTAAAAATTTTTCTGAAACAAAAATTTTTAAAAAATGAAAATTATGTATTGGAAAAAACGATCTTAAGGGTCATTTCTATGCATTTCAGAAAACATTTTAAATCATAAATTTTATTACAAAATTTTTGGGAACCCAGTTCTGCCCCACTGCCACATTTTGCCACCCCTCGCTCCCTTTTCAGAGATCCCGTTAAACTGTCAGAGACTTGCTCTCATTCGTGGAATACACTATACTACAGTAATCTAACAGTGGTTACTTTACTCTGCATGACAATCTGACGTATGTCATTGACAACAAAAAGGGTATCTACGCGAATGAAAATCACTCCAGAAAAATGCAATCTCGTAAATTTTATTTCCTGCAAAATAAGTGATGAATAGAATGTTTTTTGACTCCAAGTGACGTATCTGTATTTTATCGTTTAAAACAGTGAAAGTTCAACTAAAGATCCCACACAGAACCACAACTTTCCGGGTCAAAACTGTCCAGACGGTAGACGACATAACTGCTAGAAACTTATTTGTAGGGTCATATACGTCTGTCTCGGTTTACACAAACCCCAGAGAGATATTTAATAGAAAATGCAATTATTACTTGTTGTTATACGGTGTAAACAATAACAAAGTGGTGTGAGCTGCTTTATAAGAATAAATTGCATTCCAAACTGTTCAGTTCCACCCACAAAATATTATTTTTGATGTGGAACATAAATTGCTATCATGGTTTAATATAAATAGTACAATAACTTCTGGTCAAAATATATTTGTGTATAATTTGCCACGATAACATGAAGAATATGTGATAATAAACGAGTGATGTAAACCATTATATATTTTTTGTTAATATGGCTTATGAACCCGAAGTACATTAATTAAAAATAATTCCGTTCTGATACTCTGAAAGCTAAATGAAAAATGTGATTGCATTATCGTTAAATCAAATATTTTCGGAAAGTTATATTATTTTGGCGAAATCTATAAAATTAAACACAAAAAACTTGCAGCAAAAAATTTAAAAAATCCGAGATGGTGTAGAGTGGCCCATCCTTAAGTTCCTTATAATGTGTATAGTTTTAGCTCTAAAGTTTGAAGATATTATGTAACATTTTCCTTTACATAAAGTAATAGATCTCCATGTTACTGAAGAAGAAAATTGGTGATTGTATTAAGGGATACCCAAATATCTTAAATGCCAATGCGTTAAAATGGATTTGAACTGCTAAAGTAATAATAAATTAAATACTGTTTCCGTCAAGTTACATGAAAATATGAGTTAAAGAATGCGTATTTCATATTAGCTGAGAGTAAATAAATTTAAGACATCAGAATCGTTTCCTTGGAGCTAAATACCTACTTTTGACAATGCCCGAATTACTTAGAAGTAACTATGATAAATATACACACTAAAGCAACTCTATGCCAAACGTGCAACTAATGACTGAAGCTTAAACATTTTAGAAGGACCTGAAATAGTCAATAGGAAATATACATGCCCGTTTTAATTCATTTAGCATGTAACCAGATTAGTGATGATACTATAATACTCACAACTGAATCACAACACAAAAGACCTTATTCTATTTACTCTAAATCACAAGGACAATGGGTCGCTAGCTATAAGCGCATTAGCACGAAATCGTGTCAATCACGAATAGTGAGAAGTATGATATCAAGACAGTCTGGAGCAGAGCGCCTAATATAGCTTACTCACTGAACTGTACGTTGGGACACAATTTTACAGACCTTCAAAACGTGCATGGCAGGAAACTGTATGTAGGTAAGCCATTATTCCCAGTACCAGCAGTTAAGAGATAATTGGGTTTTGTAATTATTTGTATTTTTATTGATCATCTGGTAGTCTTTTTGATTTTCTGAAGTTATACTGGAAAGTACAATTTAGTAGTTTACATACCAGCGGTGTGGAGTAGAAGTGAGTAGTTGACAACACTGACGTGGAGTAGGAGTAGTTTACAACATTGGTGTGGAGTAAGAGTAGTTGGCAACACTGACGTGGAGTAGAAGTGAGTAGTTGGCAATACTGGTGTGGAGAAGAAGTAAGTAGTTGGCAACACTAGTGTGGAGTTGAGGTGAGTAGTTGGCAACACTGGTGAGCTATAGACATTAGTAGCTGGCAATCCTGGGGGGGAAGCAAAAGTAAGTAGTTGGCAACCCTGGTTGATGGAGAGTAAAAGTGAGTAGCTGGCAACCCTGCCGGGTAGAGAGTAAAAGTTAGTAGTTGGCAACCCTGGTGGAGAGTAAATGCGAGTAGCTGGCAATCCTGGTGGAGAGTAAAAGTGAGTAGTTGACAACACTGGTGTGGAGTAGAAGTGAGTAGTTGGCAACATTGGTGGGGTGTATAGATGAGTAGTTGGCAACCCTGGTAGGGCGTAGAAGTGAGTTGTTTGCAACCCTGGTAGAGAGTAAAAGTGTGTACTAGCTGGCAACCCTAGTGGGAAGTAGAATTACTACTTGGTACCACTTCTACGACGGCCTCTAAGGAGAGAACCAGGAGGCTGGTACTGACCGGGTCGTGCGTGGAGTCGAGCGCGGCCGCCATGATGCGAAGCTGCGGCTCCTGAGCTAGCTGAGCCTGCACTGTGGGACTCTCAGCCATGAAGAGCAGCGCCCTAGCCGCCAGGATCTGCAGGCAGTGGTAGCTGCAGTGTCGCCACCTGCAACAGCCACGCGACAACGCTTAACGCCTCTACACTATTTCAGTAACTCGTTTCCCTTACTTCAACTACTTACTCTTTACATAATACAACCGTAAAGTAAAATCAATGGCAGTCGTAAAGCGACTAAGAGTCCTTCGAAACGAAAAAAAAATCTTAGTCATGCTGGTAAATATTTTTACAAGAAAGAAATGTCATCTATTGATTCAGCTTACAGTTCACATGCAATTAATACTTAACTAACACTGGAATAAATTTACAAGGTTATCCGAGTACATTCATTACACTTCTGTTTCATTTGTCACTAAATAAATAATAACAAGAACTTACAAATTGAAATAATTTTTATTAATAAAAATAAATGAACTTATTAGTTTTTATGGGCATACGTCATTGTATCACCTCGCACCACAACCTCTACGCAAGATTAATTGAGCTGGCGTTCGCTGGCATATCGCCTCCCACGAGACATTCAAGTGGTGACCTATGGTTTCACGTCGTAATGTTAAACGTGTATTGCACACGCCTAAATCATTTTAGTGATTCTGCGCAAAAAATTTCATACCCATACAAGACGGCAAAAATAAACATTTTTGTCATTTTCGGACGCAAGAAAATATCTTTCTACACTTTGAAGTAAATAAGTAAAGCAATTCTTGCCAGCGCTTAGTAGTGAGGTTTTCAACACCGGTAAAAACTGTTCTACAGTAGCACGCAAACGGATACATATCACAAAAATTAAAAAGTAAGACACTGAGTTCGTTCGACACTCGGACACGTATACGCATGCGATAACGTAAGAAGAGCACGTCAACATATAACTCTTACGCATTCGTGCTTACGTGTAACCAATAGGAATCAAGCATTTCGTCTTTCGTTGCCATTTTTTACAACATATCTACACGTTGAGTTTTCGCGGTTAACCATTAAAACTGCCTTCATGCATTCTATGTACAATAATTTTTTGTGACTAAAACATTATGGAACACTTTTCGTAAAGAACCACTTCAAAAATTAAACGTAAATTAACACTGGGGAAATTGACAGATGTAGGAAGATGCCAGTCGTACTGTTTTTAAGTTTAGTTAGTTATTACTTACAGTTTTTTTAAAAGAAACCTAGAGCTCATTACTGACATACACAAATGTCAGAAGAAAAGTATCCTAACATAGTACTTTTTGGATATTTATTCAAGCATTATGGCTTTAAAATTCCGTAAGTGTTTGTCTTCCTCAGAGTTACCTTACATTATAACTAGAGACACTGGAAAATCGCGGGGATAGTTGACTGTTTGCTAGGCTCCAACGTGATATATATATATAACACTGAATGTTTCGTATCAACATTGGCTATCGTTTATTTGCAGCAATGTTTCTCTCTACAACAGGCCCAGTTAGAACTGCACTGCTTGGACACACAGCGTGTGTGATTTGTCCCAAAACTGTTCACACGTGTCATTGTTAATATAATACACTTTATTGGAGACTATTTTTAACATTTTCGCGATTTTCCAGTGTCTCTAATTATAACATACAAAACTATGTGTAAATGTAAAATTAATTTTTCACTAATGTCGGAAGTATATTTTAGAAAATACTTTTTAGTTTCATTGGTTGCAGGGGCTGTGGTTGGCGCAGTATGTAGAGCACTCGCCTCCCACCAAGGCGACCTCGTTTCGATTCTCGGCGGAGTCAGTCCCGAATTTACGTATGTGGAAATCGTGTCGTACGATGCCGTTGGTCGGTTGCACCGTAGAGTATAAAATATGTTTCATTACGAGTGTTCGTTTCGTTTCCGTGTTAACCATTCGCTTTTACGCTTCTTTGTCACTGCAGAACGAGTGTAAGAGGTGATATGAGGTGAGTGTAAACCAACGGAGGAATGACAGGGAAGGTGAAAACATTATTGGAAGATCTGAAAATAACGCACGGGAAACGTTCTTTGAATGCAAGTTTTAAGCAGACATCTAAGGCTCACTCACGTGGAACAGTTTTCGAACAAACTTCTATAGCCTAGAGCTGCTCTACTCACCTATAGTAGGCTCAATCAGACATCCGCCTGAACAGGACATATCCAGAAGCCTTTTACTGTTCTTACTCTATTCCCGTTGTGTGAGCTTCCATTACAATTAAGCGTACTTTCTTGTAACTAGTATTACTGTGAAGTCTTGTAATTAAAAATGTTACCATTAAACTAATAATTCGTTTATTTGCTTTAAAAGTATAAATTACGATACCACCAGTCAATTTATTTTGTACATTGCCATTTTATAGAGACAATAACTCTCCAATCACATTCCAGTCATCAGGCTCATCAGTTTGTATGTGAGCTTTGTTTATTAAGGGCGCGGCTACCACAATTTTCATCTCCTTTTTTTTAAATTTTTTATTTGTACCAGATATTTTTTTCTTATTGCAGACACAAAATGTGACTAGATTTGGCTCTTATTAAATTATTTTTTTTCTTATAGTTTTCGCGTAATGGCTTGTTAAAGTCATATTTAGCATGTTGCCGTTTTGACTACTACACTAAAACCAACTGATATACCAAACTAAAAAAAAATCGCAGTGGATAAAGACATTGCAGGCTACAATGTCATGCTCATAAAAATAAAGAATAAAACTTATTTATATTTAAAAAATGCTAAAACTAAAAATAAATATTTTAAAAATTCAATAATTTTTTTTAAATACAAACAATTTTTAATCTTTATTTTTATGAGCATGACATTGTAGCCTGCAATGTCTTTATCCACTGTGATTTTTTTTTAGTTTGGCATATCAGTTGGTTTTAGTGTGGTTGTTACAACGGAAACATGCAAAATATAACTTTAACAAGCAATTACGCGAAAACTACAAGAGATAAAAAAATTTCATAAGAGGTGAATTTAGTCACGTTTTATATCAACAATAAGAAAAAATGGTGATGAAAATTGCGGTAGACCGCGCCCTTAAACAGTTTATCAAATTTCGATACAATTCTTTGATTAGTTGAAATTCAATGTGAAACTTGTTCGAACCTTACATTCAAAAAAGAGACAAACATTATTAATATTATACTACATTATGTAACATTCAAAAATATTCTGAAAACTTTGCTTTATAGAGAAACACATACAAAATTTTATTCTATCTGAAAATCGTGTGAAACGTACGACGTAACTTCACGAATATAGTTTTTTTCCAACAGCATTTTTAAACTAGAATTTATACCATTAAAGATGAGTTGATATTTATTACGTTGTATTTTAACTCTACACATCGCAATTATTATAATTTATTACTTTACTCAAAACTATGAATTAAAGATTCAATTGCAGGACATGTCATTACAGGATGCATCATTAGCAGAGATGATAGTATATCGCGAAAATGTTTTGTGCCAATATACCCTTGAAAACACTGTAGTTAATTGCAACACATATGATTGGTAGGGACTCTGGTTTTTCGGGAAAATAATTTTGCCCCACTTTGTTTCAGTGCCTTACGTGCACAACTGCAATTCTGCTTCGCGGTCAGTGATTGGATATTTTAAATCTCTCAAGCCTTGGGATTCTACCGGAAAATAACAGCCGTGAGGAGTTGCAGAGACATTATTGTAACTGGCTCAGACAAATGATATACGGCTCTTCATATACACACGCAGCCAATAATCATGAAGCGGAATGAAGATGTGCACGTAAGGCACTGAAACAAAGGGCAAAATTTTTTTCGCGAAAAACCAGGGTCCCTAATGATTGGCTGATGTGCGTCTGACACAACGTAGCTGTCTGTAGACCAACAACAGGCATCAAATATTACAATAGTGTGATTTCTATTGACTCAGTCAAATAGGGTAACAACTCCACGGACAAGGGAAAGCCAGTGAGCTTTTGATAAGCGGAACGTACGTTGTAACAAGGAAAACAGTAAAAAATATTTCTCGCGATAAACCATTCCTTAGGGCCACGATTTTGTCGCGAAAAGATTTTTGCCCCACTTTGTTTCAGTGACTCTCGTGCACATCGGCAGTTCTGTTTCAAGGTTATTGGCAGCGTGTCTTTGTTTCTCATTTGACTGCACCAATCATAGTAAGATAATTGTGAGTCTGTACGTCTATAATTTGCCAAGGCCAGTGAGGGTAAAATCATCCAACCACAGACGATGTAGCAGAGCTGCAGATGTGCACACGACGCATCGAAACCAAATGTTGCAAAAATCTTTTCGCCATAAAATCGTGGCTCTAATATCCTACTTATCATTTGTACAACTGTTTAACACTGGAGCAGCAGCCAATGAGCAAGCAGATGAAGATTAGACAGGACCATGGAGTCTAGCTTGCAGTTCGTTGAACGCGGAATTCCCTGGACTCAAATGATAAAATTATTTTTTAACGGTCTGCATGCATTCATCGTAAGGAATTTTAAATAAATGGTGCGTAAAAACACACACAGTATTGTTCCCATTAGACTGAAGAAATGCTAGAGCGGAACGCAAAACACTGATCCAAACTAGTAAACCAAATCTCAAAAATACGAATTATTCAAAGCATATTACTTTGAGTAACACGAAGCCTGCACATAAATTTGTAATTTTCCCAGTGACTTATGTGTAGTGGAAACAGATACTGTGTGTAAAGACATATCTGAAGCCAATTCTTATAGACCGCACCTGTTTTCTCTTAAATAAGTTATGCATTATTAACTTACATACAAACATTATTTTTTTTGTCTTGGAATAAAAGGCGTAAATGTTTTTAAGTGAATGTCTGTCTCTTTTAGGCTCAAGGACTTATTTTACCGGTCGGCGAAACAATGTCTGGGACGAAAATAAATTTCACGTTCTTCAAGAATTGGAAACAAAAGAATTGGAAACAACCAGAATACGGCGTTAGGAACTATATGGGAAATAAATATCTTTATATGTTTCATGGGAGTCCTCGCAGCAACTTGTTTCCCAAATAAAAAAATAAAATATTTTAGGTGTCAGGTTTATGTATTCCTGCATGGGTACATTTTCCAGTAAATTTTTACGCGATGTATTTATTGTACCGTAAGGTGCAATTATATCAGATTCTTTCAGAGCAAAGATGATAAAGTCAGCGTACATGATCAGTCTTACATTGCTGTCGGAGAAATATATGGGCCCAGGATACGATAAAAATGGTATTTCACACAGATGGAAGACCCGCTTGTTGAAAAAAAAAAAAAAAAAAAAAAAACGTATATCTCATATGGATATTGCACCGGAATGACAAATCTTGAAACTAGCTAGAGTATTTCTAGCAACTACGAAACACACGACAAATAAAGCATTACAAATCCAATAAAGTCCACGCGATTCTAGTATATAAACATAATACATTGAACGCCTACATATCATAATCTGAAATATAGCGATTTTTATGTGGCGTATATGAAAGAATTTCTAGAATTCATTTAATACAATTGAGATTATGAACCTTCTATATTTTAATAAACTATTTTAATACATACTTATGCAGGTAAAATAGTTACATTTTAACGTAGTTATAATGTTTGTTCTCAGGCGCGATAGTTAAACACTTATAAACGCAGCTTACCCAAACTTGTACAGTAGATACTGTAACCGCACGGTGAAAGTGAATGACAAGCTGAAATAATTTCGCATTTTAAGTGACTTATATGTATCATAGTTTCCATATAATTTTCGTCCCTGCAACAGCTAATTGAAAAGGAAGAAAAGATTATTGGTTCAGCCGAGAAACATAAAAAAACTGCAGTATTGGGTAAAATTAGAATATTATCTAGGATCTTAATTACATGGAGTAAATTTTATTTTGAAGTACCTCGGGTCTTATAGGAAATTTTTTAACACAATCAGCATAGAGAGTAAATTTCTCTCACTTCTGCATTGATAGTGACTGAATTGACACACCCAGGTGGCTTTGTCTCATAATCCCATTATTAATATTCTATCGCGCCTGCGTTAAAGAACAGGCTAGAGAATCGATTGCGATGTGAACGGACTTGATTAGATTTTACTTTATAAAGAACAATAGACGAAAAGAGTTTGAAAATAGTCTGTGAAAGTTAATCACACAGCAGGCCCTACACTTTGTTTTAAGATTGTGGACAGTTTTCACCCCAGAGTACTTAAGGCCATGCCCGGTAGTTTTTTTCACGTTGGTGCAAAAAACTCAAAAAGTTTTCAACCAAATGGGTTGAAAAAAATTGAGAGCGTGTGAAGTCATACTATGCACAATTATATGTAGGCTTTAAAAAAAATGAGTCGTTTGCCAGTAAAAAAAAAATATTTTGTGCCATTTTGGCTCATTTTCATGCTAAAATATG
>PNEQ01051819.1:0-14356 GCA_003012365.1 Medauroidea extradentata
CTAGCTTGTATCACGATCTGTTCCTTCACTAGCTCTAACTCCTCCTTGTTAGTAGCTAAGTCGCTACGAACAGTTGATATATCGCCCTGTAGCCGCGTGACCTTGTCGGACATATTTTTGTCAAGTGTAGCCATCTGATGCTGGATCACCTCGCATCGCTCAGTAAATTCGTTCAATAAACCCTGGCCCATGGCTTGCAACTGCCCCTGCAGCTTTATAGACTGAGCTTCAATGTTACTGGACTGTGTTTCTATTTTGTTATCTAAAGCCTCCATCCTTTCATCTAGTGTCTTAAACATAGCTTCCACTCTTTGAAACAGCATCTGCACCATGTCAGGAGATGCAGGGCTAGCTACGGCATTCACAGTTAAATCTGTTGTCTCAGTAATGCCTGATACACATTCTACATTGCTAACCTCCTGCACGGGTTCTACAGGAGTAAAATCGTCAATCCCAGCTGTGTTAGACATGGTAGTGACTGTGCAATATACCGAATATTCCTATCGTGTACCTACTAACTCTTGTATTCTCATATGAACAACCTACTCGAGCCCCACGCTATGGGCTGCCACTGTAACGTTTCTGCTCTTGTTTACTAAGGAGAACTGCAAACATCTCCACTGAATGTATAAATTAAAATGCCACGGCTGTAGCTCAGTCCCATCTAGCAAAATTAGACTCTTTCTGTCAGGGTATCCGTAGGATAAAGTAAATGTAGGCTGATATGTTTTAGTTAGGTACACGAAATGCTGAAGTATGGTTTTAAGTGTAACAATAAGAAACTTCACAATTCACTTATCTGGTATAAATTCTCTTCTCCGACGTCCAATCTTCCCGCAATGCACTTTATGATGAAAAGAAGGAAAAGCTTAAAAAAAAATTATTATTTCACTTTAATTCCAATGACATAACAACCCAGTTAAAACAAGTTACAAGTTATTCCTTTTCTTGAACATATTATTTTTTTCTCACTCAATAACAACCCTCGGCATAGATAAAGCAGCCTGACATAGATAAAACAAAAATTTGGAAAGAAACATAACCCTGAGAAATAAACAAAAACACTGACTCTTTAAAGGTAAACCTCAATTGTCACATAATGGATCCTAATAAGTGTGAGTATTTTGTATTTCATAGGTATATGACAAATAGTTTGGGAATAATCGAGAACTATGCTTAAAAACTAACAGAGTGCATGTTTAGTCATTACAACTTAATCTGGGTCCTAATATGTGCTTGTGTTTCGAATTTCATAGACATTGGACAAATATTTTTTAAATTATCGAGACCTTTGCTTAAAAAACTGACTAAGCGTGTATCTATTCATTCCAACTTATTCTGGGTCTAAATAATTTGTCAGTGTTTTGAATTTCATAGACATATGTCATAACATTTCGAAATAATCGAGAACTATGCTTAAAAACTGACTAAGCATGTATTTAGTCTATTCCAGGTCTAAATAACTGTTAGTGTTTTGAATTTCATAGACATATGGCAAATAGTTTGGGAATAATCGAGAACTATGCTTAAAAACTGACAGAGCACACATTTAGTCATTACAACTTAATCTGGGTCTTAATACGTGTTTGAGTTTTGAATTCCATAGATATATGACATATAGTTTGGAATTGATCGAGAACTGTGCTTAAAAACTGACTCAGCATGTATTTAGTCGTTCCAGCATATCTAAATAAGTATCAGTATTTTGAATTTCATAGAGATACTACGAATAGTTTGGGCATAATCGAGAACTACACTTAAAAACTAACAGAGTGCATGTTTAGTCATTACAACTTAATCTGGGTCTTTATATGTATTTGCGTTTCAAATTCCATAGACATATGACAAATAGTTTGGAATTAATCGAGAACTATGCTTAAAAACTGACTAAGCATGAACCTAGTCATTCCAACTTATCTGGATGTAAATAACTGTCAAGTGTTTTGAATTTCAGGGACACATGTCAGATAGTTTGGGAATAATCAAAAAAATGCTTAAAAACTAGGAGAGAAATTATATACGCCTATGCTTAAAATCTGAAAAATAGATATAATAAAATATTACGTGCATGCGTGCAGGAATAAATTTTTTAAAACTTACTATACATAAATGTGCTTTCGGAAAATATTTATATAAAATTCAAATTGAGACAATTTGCTATAAGATTTTCTGTTCAAAATTTTATTAATAAATATAGGCTATAAGAAATAATTTATGTAAAATATAATATAATAAATAACATTATTTAAAAGCATGTTAGCATATTAAATTAAGTCTACATTTATCTGTAACAAATATATTTTTTATGTTTACCATATTGCAATGCATCCGTAGCTCAGTTGACTAAGGCGCATGTCATACTTACTAACACAAAGTTTGCAAGTTCGAATCCCACACCCGGCGAACTAAAAATTTTTAATTTACTAAAAAAATTAAATCATAAGGACCATTCTCCCATATGAAAACACATGCAACTTCGTCCTTAGCAGCAGCAACGACACTAGCACACTCTAGCAGACAACTATGAAAACAAACATGGTGACACCAGCACTGCCTAGCAGACATTGCAGAAAACAAAGTGCGACACCAGCGCTGCCTAGCATACAATGGAGAAAATATAGCGCGACATTAGCGCAGCCTACCTGCTAATGATGGAAACATGATGTCACAGATCACGAACAGGAAAGACAAGTGACAGTCGAAAAAAGTGACATCACTAGCAGACTATGTAAACAAAGACATCACACACTAGCGCACTCTAGAAGGCAATGTACAAAACAAAATGGACGACACCTGTTTGAACCTAGAAACTAAAAATGGTTGACGAAAACAAAAGATGTATGAAATTGACATCATAACAAAATGGCTGACAAATGTGCCAAACAATATAGCTGATAAAAGTCCAAGTAACTGACGAAATCAAAATGATGTATGAAATTGACATGACTGACAAATACACAAAACAAAATGACTGACAATAGGTCAAACAAAATTTGGGGGGGGGGGGGTACAAGATAGCTGCTAAAACAATGACGAGGGTCCAAGATGGCCACCAAACAAAATGGCCGAAGCAAAATGGTTGCCAAAACAAAATGGCAGAAACAAGATGGCTGCCAAAACAAAATGGCAGAAACAAGATGTCCACCAAAACAAAATGGCAGAAACAAGATGGCTGCCAAAACAAAACGGCGGAATCCAAGATGGCCGCCAACAGGTCCTCGTCCTCAGCCAGAAGCCAACTGGTGCAGAACATACATTTCCTATCTACTTCTATAGCCAAGAATTGAAGTCATGCTGCACACTTCCAAGACTCGATCCTACGTAATTAATAAATTTATTATAAATTATGATTAATAGTATTAATAATTAATTATTAAATAGTTGAGTTGTTGATTAAAAAGGAAAATATGACACAAAATTGGCAAAATTCCAAGAAAATTCTGTTGATCTGATCGCTACCAAACTTCACAGGATCACCCGATGGGTAAATTTGAGGATTGCGTGAAAATTTTATTAAAATCGCTCCAGCCGTTTTGGAGTCCATAGGGAACATACATACACACACACACACACACACACACACACACACACACACACATATATATATATATATATATATATATATATATATATATATATATATATATATATATATATATATATATAAGATACCAAATTAAAATTCATATTTTCGCCGAATATTTTACTGATGCTAGAAGTCAGTTGCAGTGCAATTTAACTTGGAAGTATTTATGTGTGCTGTTGTTTCCGAGTTAAGCACTATTTTTTTTTTTACTGGCACAAAAAGTAAGATATGTTACTTTAATGAACCAAATCTATCCATCTCACGTTACAAGTTATATGTCCCCCTGCTCAATAATGGAAGTCAGTAAATGTTTACTTCCGATTATTTTCTAATCTGGCACTCTTCAGTAGAACTATGTAAAAGAACGATTGTTAGTAAATGAAAAATAATCTACATTTTAATATTTATTTCCGCTATAAGACAAAAACCTAAGCAGTACTGATCTGCTGATAAAACAGCTTTAGTTTTGAAATTTACGTGTATTTGATTTTCCTTAAAACAAAGTAATTCATCCTGCCAGTTTCATTACGAGGTTTTGTATCCCTTCACTACAGTCGTTCAACAGCCGCGTAGGACGTCAAGATATTATCACGTGTGACAACAATGTACTTAGCTGCTGGTTATCAGATTGCGCGCGGCGCTGTTTTGCACACGGCACTGTAGCATGTATTCACACGGCGCCAAACTCTTCCACAAACTTCTGCACACGACAAGAAGTGTCGTGCGCTCAACCAGCAATATATAGAAGGCGGTGACAGTTCCGCTTCATAGGCTTCCTCCGAACCTGAACAAGGAACAAGGAAAACAATACGCCACAACAACCAACATGCGCTCATATTCAACATGCTGCCAGCAGTCCCAAGGTGAGTGATTTCAGTTATCTCCTCATGCTTTTCTAATTCAGATTCAAAAGGAGTAATATTTTTTCGTAAGGAATTCAGCTATCTGTGCTGTAATTTAAGGAAGAAAATCTGTTTAATATTGCGACGAATGTGTTTTACCTAATCAAAAAGGACAATTGTGTATTAAAATCTGTAAATATAATAACGGTAATAATAGCTCCTAAAATCGTAGTTTACCTTCAAATTACGTGTTTGTTATGAGTGGAAAATATATTTAATTTCAATAAGCGCATGTATGTCAGGTCAAATAAGCGCATAGAGTAGAGGCTAAATAACGATTTATCATTTCTACAGTGAATGTCTTTGCTAATAAAGTCACGTCAAGTAATGTTAAGCATAAGACAGTCTACACCCTCTATTCTTATGTAATATAGTAGTGCTATGGATAATAATATGCACTTAAATTTGTTTAAAAGAATTAAACGTTTTTATTACTCTTTCCGTCTTCTCATTTAAACTACTGTCGAATATACATTACTAACCATGCATCGTACACATAATTATAGTTAATTAATACTTTCACATGTGTTTCAAATATTACTACGAAAAACCTTCAACGAAAATAATTATTCCTTGGATTTTTCACTTTGCTTCCAAAATTTTAAAGTTGCTTTTTGTTTTTAATTTTTTATTTCTCCTTTCAAAATCATCCCGACCAAAGGCAGGAGTAAAATTTTTTAATTTCGATAGCACTCTTACCAGAGCAACACTTGACAGTATTAGAGTAAAAGACAGTAACAACAACAAGTTCTTATTGCCTATAGAGTTTATCATATATTAATATCATTGTTTGTATGCGAATATTAGTAAACGAATTGGCTGCAATAACATAGGCGGAAAATATATTTAATTCCAATGATGTGATTAAAGTGTACGGTGGTAAATCGCCTGGTATGTAACTTATTTCTTCCGTTATTTCACAAGAAAGTTACTGATTTTACGTACAATATTCAAAATGAAACTATAAGTTATGAAAGTGGGATAGGTATTCTGAAAAGTAGTTTGTTTTTAAGAAGTAAAAGAATATCTGTAATTTATAAAGAATGAACTGTCAGACAATGATAACAATATTTAAAAAATGATTTCTGATCGAATTAATTTTTACACATTCACTTAATAACGTAGTTGTCAGTAATTACGAGTAATTTTACTTGTTTTTCTCATTTCGAAGATTTTTAAATTATGAAACTATAATTATAAAGACGCAAAATTGTAGCTTAAAGTGTGTCAACTGGAAAAAGAATGGATTCATTATATATATATATATATATATATATATATATATATATTATTGTACTAAATATTTATTCAATCAATAAATTAAAAAACCTACCTGCACTAAATTAACAGGATAAACTGCACTAAAGCTAAGAAAATCACTCAACCATGAACATTTTGAAACTTGAAACAACAATATTGTGCTCCCAAGTTACACCATATACTATATTTTATTCACAAAAATCGCTCATGAAAATTATTAAACCGCTCTGAACATTTCATTCCTAAAATTAACAAAAAAAATCAGTCGTAATTGAAAAATGTTTTAGTGTTTATGTTACGATTATTACAAAACCATATTCAACTTGGTGAGAGGAGGTAGCATGCACCTATATAATAACAAACCATATGGGTCTGAAAGTCCATTCACTAAGATCTGTGACTAAATGTTCACTATCGCTGTAGGATATGTTAGATCTCGATGTGATGTCCAATAATTACCACCCGGCTGTTACAGTGGTTTAACAGAGTTCAGTGTTTGCACTATGGAATGTAGTAAGGCTTCTCAATCTGCAGGCTTAGGCGAAGCACCCGTTATATGTGTGTGTGTGTGTGTGTGTGAACATAAAAAATGCAAGCATAAATATTATAAACTTTATGTTGGACTGATTACCTTTATGTATTTAATGTTTCCAGCTGCCGGGTGCAAACGCATCCGAATTGAAGGGCCTTGTGCGAGCAGCTGTAGCTCATCCAGTCGCTCTCGTTGCGATCGTCGCTCGACCCGTCGTGGAGACAGCTGTTGCTCGTCACGCTCTAATGACAGCCCGCCAGTCAGTTGCTGCTCCAACAGCCGCAGTAACAATCGTTGCTCACCTGGCTGTTCCTGCAGTTGCTGCTCTTCTGGTCGCGACAGGAACTGTTGCGCGCCTGGCTGCTCCTGCAGCTGCTGCTCTCCTGGTCGTGGCAGCAACTGTTGCGCACCTGGCTGCTCCTGCAGCTGTTGCTCTCCTGGTCGTGGCAGAAAACGTTGCGCGCCTGGCTGCTCCTGCAGCTGTTGCTCTCCTGGTCGTGGCAGCAACTGTTGCTCTCCTGGCCGTGGCAGCAACTGTTGCTCACCTGGCTGCACCTGCAACTGTTGCTCTCCTGATCGTGGAAGAAACTGTTGCCCACCTGGCTGCTCCTGCCGTTGTTGCTCGTCTAGTCGCTCTAGCAGCACTTGCAAATGGTGAAGAGAAGAACACTTCGAATGGAAACAATATGACAACAATAGATTGCATTAAAAGAGTCGACAGATAATAATCTAAACAAATGTATTTTGTCCTACCCTAACAGTTTTTAAACTCCAATTTTCATAATTTTAGTAGTAGGCCTATATCATATTTCTAATTAGTTTATCCTTTGTTGATAATTTTCGTACTTTTTTGTACAGTATTAAAGAGTATTTATCTTAATTTGATTATTGAAAGAGTGACTTTCTGCGACTTACTGGGGATAGTGTATTTAAAGAAAGTTAGGCATTGCCTGAGTCAAGTTAAAACCCTAATATTTAACTTTTTTGCATACTAATATATAAGCTTGCATACAGTTTGCTATAAATTACATTTACTGTGCGCCAATGAAAGTTGATGTTTACTTACTCTAAGACTAAACATTTACATGGAGGGCAAATAATTTTATCAAAATATTCATACGCTTCAGCTATCAATATAAAAACAAAATAAAAATTGCCACTCATTTTTATCTTCCGTACAGAAAATTATCTGTATTAACTTTATCTAATCTTGATACAGAACTAAAATAAAAATTAAGGTATGTTAAGCTTATACTTATGCATGCCTGAATGTTGTATACACGTACATAAACAGAGATAAAGAAACACGGGCACACGTTGCAAATAAATATGTATATCGCATTAATTACTATTATAAATAATTTTATAATTGTGACTATTTATGACATGAATATTCTCAATCAAATCTAATGCCGTATAAAATTAAGTTGTTTACTACGCAATTAAGATTGCATAGTCATTTGAAGATGTGCTTTAATGTATTTTTCGTATCTGAGGCCACGTGCACTTTTACCGTGACATTTTAGTGACAAAGCAAGCATGTGTGAAGAGCGCATAACGTAAAGCTGCAACGAGAGGAAAATTATTTATATTTTAACACAAAAACAGTATTAGTTAATAAGAGTCGCCAACAGTATCACTGACGCTATTTGAGCGTCTAGTGAAAAGAGACGATTCTTAATATACATATTTTTTTATGGAATCACCTGACGGAGTTTGCAAGTAAAAGTCATGCTTACTCTTTTTATGTAACGGAAAATTATATTCAACATAAGACTCACTTCTCTTATAAGAAATATTCAAAATATTGGTACAAATTAATATATTCTCATACATTTGGTTAATGTTTTAAGCATGCATTTGTATACAATTAACAATTCTGAAAATACTAACTCTGGGCACAATCACTGTAAAACTGATTTTAGTATAGTTATCAGATTTCGAGAAAAAAATAACTCGCGAATACTTAATTTAGGATTTTCTCAGAGGTACAGGACATTTATCTGAAAAGAAAGAATCTAGAGGAATCGAGTATGATCTATATATGATTATCTATATACTGTCATCTGTATTGACCTTGAAGAATCGAACATGCCCTTGAGTCACCCGACTATATCTTGAAGACTCGACCATCATCTATATCTTGTATGACATCAGCCACAGCTATACTGAGGAATCTATATGCACCTCCCATCCCCAAGTATTTTTATGCAGGCATTATCGACATCATGGGAGCGCTGATGGCCCTGATCTGTATCTTGTATGATGTAACATGCTGCCATCTTCGGGACACAGCCAAGAGATGTATCTTATTTGACGAAACCTACCATCATCTTGGAGAATCAGCTATGGCTTGTATCGTGGTTTTCACCTACTAGTATCTTGTGAAATTAATAACGTAGAATATTTCAGATGACATCATGAGGAATCGACAATCATACGTATCTCATCACAGTGACGAACTGCCTCGATTTAGCGCGACTATCTGATATGAAAGAGTTGTATGGTCATATTCACATCTTTGTTTGCAGACAAGTCTCGACGAGAATTTTGTGCATAAGGTAGCTTATTCGTGTAATTTAATTATGACTATTTCCCTGCTTTGAACATGTAATGTGGATTGTATGTGTAAGCGTTAATATTTGAATTTGACTTACAGTTTTGATCAAAATTATATTATTCTTTATTAAGTAATAAAATCTATTTTAAGTACTTAAACATTACACTTGCCTGCATCATCCTCCAGGGAATAAGGCAAATGTAAACAGTCACTAGGTGTGAAATACATAAAACATCAGCATTACAAGTTATTTATTTCCTGCTGCACAATGTAATGATGGAGATTAAATAACGTTTCACATCAGCATAAAACTACTTGCAGTGCCAATCAACCAATCAATATAATATATGTTATCAGTACTAGATAATTCAAACCACTTTTGTTGTGTGCCGTCTTCCTTCTCTAAAGAATAAGGCAAATTCAGAGATGCATTAAATGTGGCTAGTTATAAGAAAATGCTACACTTGTTAATAAAGATATATTCATTGTTGTAAGGTGCGTGTAGATGTTATATCCTTGTTATTCTCACAACTATTATTAGTTGCTGCTCAAAAAACCGTAGATGTGCAGAGGGTCAAACTGACAGACCTCGTGCAAGACGTTTTAGACTGCACTGGAACATGCAGAGTTAAAATGTATACACAGACATGTCCCCGTGTTCTGCAGGCAAGTTTGGTGGTAAATTAGTATGCACGATGTAGCTTGTGTGTATGTATCACTTGTGTGTTCGCCTCAGAAGCCTCACATAATTTCATTGCAGCCATTCACACGTGCTTGATTCCTTCTCCAACATGGGACGTGGATTTGTATGTGTACATTATTATGTCACGTATATGCGTAGAGGTTATATTATGGATCAAATTTCAATTGTGAAGTTATATTAGTAGACCACTTGTTGAATGAGCTAGCTTTCTTCTGGAAAATATGACACTAAACGTGCAACATGCGAGCACGAGTATTTAATAAAATGTTTGTTTGTAGATGTGTGCAGCATCAGGTAATTTAAAGTACCAACTAAAAGTGGAATTATTTCCTTACGATCTAATACAAGTCATTTTTACGCATATATTACATTTACCTCTGCTGTGAATGCTATAAATATGAACAGTAATTAGATGCAAAATAATGAAAAAGTAAGGTTATGAGGGGCGATGCCAATGACTAAATAATGTCCCTCACACACATGATTAAATTATAATACTTATATAAATTAACAATAAAACTATATATATAGTTTCTCGCAATAGCCGTTTTTCGTTCCGTAAGCTGCGTATATCTGCAAGAAACAATAAAGTCACTTTCGCACATCTTACAGCAATTGTGGAGTCGCTGCAGGTGCCTCTTCTTGGCGTACGAGAACTTCACTTTGGAAGTCCTCACAGTCGGCAATGCATGTTTCAACGTGCATGTTGCGTCATGGGGTTGGCATAAAGGTCTCGCCTACCACGAAATTATTCCACATGTGCCCATTGTGACAATGTACGAAAAGAAAACACACTTAAAACGATGGCAGAAGGTTGGTTTCAAAGCATCGCGTCGATTAGAAACATCATGTCGGAGCCCCTCAAAATGGCTAAAACAGCTTTTCAACCTGTTATATCTGAAAAATTACTCACTGGATTTGTTTGGAACTGCTCTAGAAGCATATAATGGTCTTTGTTTAGAACTTTCCACAAATGAAAAAATGGGGTCACCACTGAAAGTGTCAGACGAGTGAACTACAATACCACGGCACGATGTTTCAGTGTTTTGCTGTAGAGGCGACACCGCACCAGATTAGCCGGTAATTGTCGCCCTTGGCACCGTGCCTCACTCACGCAAACAACACGGCCAGCTGGCAAACGCCGTAATGCCATGCTCTCTTGTTCCTACTTTTTACCGATGTTAATTTATTACGCCTAAACGAGAGCAGATATCAAAAATTTGTCTAGCAGTTTTGTTTGAAATCATCATTTCCATGTTGGCTGGTTTTTTTAAGGCATTAGTTGAAACCGTATAGTTTCTTGTTTTGAAACAATTAGCTAATACTACAAAAAAAAATTTAAACAAAACTGCCATACAGATTTTTAATATACTTTCGTTTAAGCTTACAAAATTACTATCGCAAAAGAGTCGAAACAAGACAGCACTGCATTAAGACAACCTCAGCCTCAAACCATCGAGTGCTTACTTTCTAATGGGCTCAGTAACTAGTAACTGCACACTAGAGCACGGTCGGCAGGCTGTGGTCCGGCTTACATGATTGCTATAAAATGAATCATGGGTGCTCGTGTTCGGCATCACTGCCACCGTTGTACGGCAGAACCGCCCTCCTGCACATGATCCCGAAGGCTTAATAGGAGACACCTTACATATCTATATGTTTGGAGGGTCTTCAATCCCTTCAGTCAGTCCCAGAGGGCCTGGGCACACCATAGCAGTTCAGCCAGAACAATACGCTGACAGGGTAGTTGGATACCACTGACAGAAGGATATTACGCTCCTTCCAATCGCGGCAGCAGATAGTGAAAACCCACTCACCCAACAATGGAAACACCCACAGGTTGACTGCAGGGAACCACCTTGCTGAGGGTGAGGCTACCCAACCTCTACGAAACCGCTTCGTGGACGAGTCCTATTATGGCAGACTAGACCAGTGACCAAAGGACGCACCCTGTAAGTCTCCTCCTAAGCAGGAGTTCGTAAACCACTACCACTCAGAGTCCAATCCGTGATCTGATCAGCACAAGGCTTGGGCTTCACACCGATCACCTAAGTACCTGCGAAACAACCTGCATCTGCGTTTTCACCAGAGTAGGTGTCCGCTCTCCAGGGCTCCAGAATGCCTTCTCCGGATCAACATTACTCGAGATCCGCAACGCAGGATACTACTGCATGCTTCATTGGGGACATGCAATCTGTTCGTAGATGAATCATGAAAGCAGTTCAATTTAAAAAGTTAATATTTATTCAATTCTCTACACAATTCAGTTACATAAATCACTTTGCATCATATGTGTTTGACGCCCACGCCATTTGTGGCATCGTATCCAACCCAAGCACTTTGTTTTACTAGTGCTTCAATTATTTTCTCATTTTTTTTTTAAAATAAGATAACCTGAATTCATTCTCTGTAAACCGTCTCAGATAGGCAGACGTATGTAGCCGTCGATAGCGGCCATCAGGAATTATAAGCCTGTATTTAACACGAGCGTTAGGTATCAACAAGTTTTGCTTGACATTGAACCTTCAATCCACGTCGAGGATAATCTGTACAGCTCACCAGCAATATCTGCACGACACATCGTCATCTTTAACACAATTCTTACTCTTCAAATCTAAACACAAAGTAGTCTTTCCGCCGTGAACACACCTCTAAGTTTCAAAGAGACACGCAAAGTAGATTTTAAAATGTTATGATAAGCAGCATATTTGAAAGCAATGCTAACTTCTTTGTAGCGTTTATCAGTTGAAAGTGTTCTCAATCGTTCGAACCATCGAACTTTAACACTTCTTTTGAGTAAAAAGTCTTAAAAATGATTTTTGTGTACAGACATTACCCTGAAATACTAAGCCTCATTTTAATAGCATGCCAGTAATAGTACAGAGCTAGGTGGTGCAGTGGACTCACATTCTTAAATGTGTAGGTTGATCCCTGGTTTGTCGAAATTGATAGCATGTTTTGCTTTTGCTATGTAGTAAACAGAGTCCGTATAATCTAGACTTATCAGCAACAAAACATATGTCAGCATATAAAATCACATAGCTGAACTGTTATTTCTGATTACATACTAGGTTATGAAAACGTTACACCTACGACACTTCATTCAACACTTTGTGGTCGGAAGCGTGAAGCTAAAATCCAAGTCTCTGGTGGGATGCCAATTAAAAACTTTTCATTTTAAAGCCACTGCTTATCTGGAACTGATTTGGACGTTACAGGCTCAGAAACGAAGGGACACTAAGGTCTACATCGACGTGTGTGCCCTCTACATGACAAGTTCTGAACGCGCTATGTTTCCAATGTGCCGTTGAAACTATGGGACTTCAAGAACTGGTCCTATTATTTGACTGATGTATAGTTTATAACAGAGTACATTGTGGAACCCTCGATTAGTTTCGTATTAATATTATGTACTTCAGCCACAATTTTGTATTATAATGTCTCAATTTAATATTAAGCAGGGAATAATTTATGTTCTAGATGGTAATATTCATGATTATTGTAATTTGATATTTTATATTCTTCTCTCATTATTCTTTTCTCAATGAGATTTTAATGCTCTGCTGCATTTTTTTTTTCAGTGGTTTAATGTAAGACAAGGTGGTTACAACTTTTTCCACTGTTAAAGTAAGTCGCAAATAAATAAATAAATATAGCTGTAGGAAAAAGCTGTTATTGGACGCGTTGAAGGGTTTGTGAATAATTCCCTATATTTGTGTTGTTTTGAAAGTACTTGAAAGTTCCTCTTTGAAATGTGTTTTCGTTTCGTAGATAGGTATATTGCGAACACGTATAATTGTCCCAACAAGATGATCTGGGTTCTATTCCCGGCGAAGTCGATTCCCGAATTTTCGCACGTGGGAATCGTGCCGGACGATGCCATTAGTCGGCTGGTTTCCTCGGGGATCTTCCGTTTCCCCAGTTAACGAAGACCCCGAACTGCTATATTTCTGTCGAACTATGTTTTATAATTTATTAAAGGAACTTAATTTCAAATATGTTAGACGTGGACGAGACAGTATGCTTATAGATTATAGGATTAATATATTATGGAGACATCGTTATTTGAGTACCATTAAAAATCTGAGCTGTGAAGGAAGAATAATTTATTTAATATCTTGATGAAACTCGGTTAAATGCAGGTAATACGCGAAACAGTGCATGATTCTACAAAATCATCCAAACAAGCATTTATATCGGGACTCTCAACTGTTCTTAAAGGTCCTTCAAGTAAAGAAAATGTCTTGTAATAACGCATATTGAAAGTAAGATAGGCTATATGGAAGAGGGTTTGTGGGTACTTGAATCCAAAAAGTGTGACGATTTTCATGAGGAGATATGTGCCGATTCTATTGTGAAATGGTTCAGGGGCATACTTCTTCGACTTGAAGATAATGCCGTTATAGTGATTGACAAAGCGCCATACCGCTCCCATAGAAAATAAATAATTCCTAATGCTAATTCAAAGAAGCAGGAACTATAAGACTCATGGTTAAAATCAAAGAATAATGATGTCGAAGTTAATACGTTAAAAAAAGAAGTGGTCACCATTGTACAGAAAAATAAGATAGCATATACTACATATGCAATTGATGAAATGACTAAGGATGCGGTTAAGAGTGGAAGCCCAAAACTGGAGGGGACATTAAAACTTCTTTTAATCTTCTGAAAGAGGCTTCACATTCAGGGGTCCACAGAAATTTTCTTTTGGCTTCAGTAAGCTCATGTAGTGGTTTAGCAATCGTAGCAAATCCATGTACAAATCGCCGATAATAAGCGCAGAGTCCAAGAAAGCTTCTCACCTGTGTCCTGT
>PNEQ01051820.1:0-14361 GCA_003012365.1 Medauroidea extradentata
CTGCCCTCAATTTTGATGACTTTTCTCGTCCTCCACTGTAAAACCATCAGTCCTGCTACTTTTTAGGCCTTTCCTAAGGGTGTCTGTCGTCATCTTAAATGGGAACGGTGGTGACAGATTTTCGCTCGCCATCCTTGGTGGTGTCCTGAGAAAAGGTTTCCTCCGGGGTTTCCTCAGGCACCACTAGGGGGCGTTGCAATAGTTTTAAATGATTACTTTAGGCAAGCTGGTATACAAATACAAAAGTGCTCAATTTTTCGTCAACCACCTATAATGTAATTATGTAAGTTCTGTGGATTTATTGGGGACGTGGAGGGCGAAGTCATCCGCCATGTTGTGACGTCACAGCACCCCGGCATCCAGTTAAATATGTGTATAACTAAGATGTCAAGTAGGTGATAATAGATACCGTGAACTAACGTTTACTTCGGTAAGTAATAACTCACACTTCAGTGTATGCTACCGCAACTAATTTTCGTATTTAAATGGGCGGCTTGCCAAAAATTATTATTGCTTAAATATTTTTTTTTATATATTTGCCTTCAGAATGGTTTGATTTGTAGACATAAATAGTGCATATTTTCTACGGTTACAAAAAGGATTTTTTTAGCTGTCATCGTTTTTGTTTAATGACATGTTTATTCCAAATTTATTTGAAACGGTTTCATGCGTTTAAGAAAAACCAACTAACTTGCCGAAATGAATTAATTCACAATGAAGAACAGTGTCACGGAATACGTCAAGATACGAATAAAATCATTTTTTTTACTTTTTAAATATTAAAAAAATAGAAGTTTTTAATTCGTGATTTAGTAATGTTTTAAATATACAAAAACTTCAACGCGGTTTTATACATTTCTTGATGTAGCCCGTAGCACTGATCTTCTGTGCGAATTATTTCGTTGCGGCAAGTTAGTTGGTTTTACTTTAAGCATGAAACAGTTTTATGCAAATTCGGAATATTACTTGCAATCGTACAAAGACTATGAAAGCTAAAAAATTTCATTACAGTAAAAAGTAGTCACAATGTATGTCTACAAATCAAACGATACCTCGTACAAATATAAATAATTTAAAACAATTAAAATTTTTGGAGTACCGTCTCCTTAAGACGCTGTGTTAAGAAAACCATCAACGTTGGGTTAAATGTAACTACTATGACTTAGTATATTTCGTAATTTTTTCAGATAACATACATCAGCCACCATCGAAAAATAATGGTACAATTTCAAAGCTGCATAGCGTCGAGAAGGGTTTACTGAATTGATATGATTCTGCTACCAAAATGTAGCGGAAGGATAAAAGTTTTTTGACGTGGTGTCCGACAGTCGCGCAGTAACCGTGGGAGTAGAGTACAGCCGGATACACCATCTGACAACCGTCACTGCAGCAGAAAGCACAGTATGTTCTGTGGTTTGTGGCATTCAAGTCTCCAGAGACCGTGAAACGTCAGGCGGCAGTATCCGGGACCACGTGACCAGAACGAAGAGCTATTTGTCTCTGGGTAAAGACTTTCCGCGATACTAGTAACGTTCACGACGACCACGAACATCTGAGGAAACTGTTGAACGACTGGGGAAGTCTTGTTTGCGCGGCCCTAAGAAGTCTATTGCCCACCGCAGTTTGGAGCTTGGCAATCCGGGAACTACCGTACAAAATGTTCTTCACAAATGTTTGAGATTACATGCCTACAAAATTCAAATGAAGCACAAAATTAAACCTAGAAGATCCGCCCAAACGTTTTGCGTTTGATGCCTACATGCTAAAATTGTTGCTGAAATAACTTTTTCAACTCGGGTGCTTTACAGTGACGAGGCAACTTTTCATAAAAATGGCCGTGTTAACCGCCACAACGGCAGAATCGGAGGGTCACAACAACCGATCTCAATCAATGCACTGAGAAAAAGGATTTGTTGAGTTAACCAAACATTTGTTTGTATATGTGCAACCAACAATGTAGTTTTGATTCAAACAAAATGTTGAACGCCAGATTTTGTTAAATCAACAATGTTGAATTATTGTTTCAATATCTGGTTTAGTTATTTAACTAAATGAGATTATGAAATAACATGACTACTTCGTTGATCTAACAAAATATGGTTGTCAACTAAATATTTGTTTAAAACAACACAACATCGTTGTTTGCACATATATAAACAAATATTTGTTTGAATCAACCAATTTTTTCTCTCAGTGTGAGTACGTTCGGGACTCACCTAAACTAAATATATGAGGTGTAGGTTGACGCACGATCAAGTTTTAGCACCTTGGGTGTTCGTCGAAAAGAAAACGTGACCAGCGTCATTTATTTAGACATGCTATAGTTGCACGCATTACCTCACACTGAGGGTATTTAACGACGGAAGTGGAAGCCACGTAATTTTTCAACAAGATGACGCACCGTCGTATTGGAGCTTATCCGTGCGAAATGCTCAGAACGCACTGTTTCTAAACGGTTGGATCAGGAGTGTCGGACCTATTCATTAGCCACATAGAAACCACGAACTTACCCCAATTGATTTATTATTTTGGGGATTGATCAAGAACATTACATATGCTGAAAGGATTCGAGATTTAGAGCATTTGAGTCAGCGAATCACTGCGGCGATCGAGACAATTACGCCTACAAAGCGGAACTGTTTGTGTCTATAGTGAATTGTAATCAGTTTCTTTTTGTACCCCATTCCTAGGGCAGAGTAAGTGTTTGCGGTTACTGTATCTTATTGTTAGGAATCAACACCACAGACATTTATTTGTTGAAGAGGGGGTGTAAGTTTACCTGGTCTGAGCCAGGTGAAAAGTGCTTTGTAATTGCTAATACTGGATTAGTAACAATATTGTAAGTGATATAAGTTCTGAGGGTTTTGAGACGTTAAAGTAAAATATTTTGAAAATGTTATTGTCAGATGTAAAAATTTTTTGTTCCGGGAGAATATGCTAATGAAGTTTTTATGTAGTTAACACGTGGTTAATTACTATATAGTCATACGTGTCACATGCATACGGTACTATCAAACCTAACACACAACGTAATATCGTCTGATATTTGTAGAACTACAAGTAGGGCACATATAGAAACTTCTGAGTTTGATTCTTTCTGTACATGTTAGTTAGAGACACTGGAAAATCGCGAAAATATTTAATATAGTCTCCAATAAACTGTATTATATTAACCGTGACACGTGTGAACAGTTTTGGGACAAATCAACACGCTGTGTGTCCAAGCTGTACAGTTCTAACTGGGCCTGTTGTAGAGAGAAACAATGCTACAAATAAACCATAGCCAATGTTGATACGAAACATTCAGTGTTATATGCATCACGTTGGAGCCTAGCAAACAGTCAGCTATTCCCGCGATTTTCCAGTGTCTCTAATGTTAGTGTAAAAACCAACCCAATTGGTCAAATGGTTTCGAAGCTATGAATTTTTTCAAATGTGCCGTTATTTTTCAATGATCCTGTACGTATGAAATATAGCATTGATATATTCCAAATACAAGTCAGTGAATGGCACGTTTTCAGTATGGCGGGAGGTAATTACAGGAGCCAGTGATATAACTGTGTGATGCCATGTTGCACGGCCACCAGGATGGTGCATGTATCTCTCGAGTGTTTGGTTAGCGCGAGCCATGCACGACACGTAGCACATCTGCGGTTTATCTTGTTTGCGCGCCAACTGGCGACTCGAAAAACACTTGCAACAGGAAACAAACAACGCACAACGCTGCAATTCGCATAACAAGCGCTGGTAGAAAAAAAACCCTCCCCCAACCAGACGCACTGACATTTTGAATTGTTTACTTTGAAGAGGATCATCGCTGTTTATACTGCAGCAGGCTAAACAGTGCGCATTAAAACAAATATACATGTCTTTCGTTATTTGCGTGTAAATTACATTTACGCATGGAATTGAGTTTATAAAAATCGCATTACTTTATTTCAAAATATTTGGTGGAGAACATGAAATGCTTCAAATATTTGCTATTTGTTGTACAAATGAATATTATCATGCATATTTGGTTCAAACTTTCGGGACTGCTGTGGTGTAATGTTCAGACTACATGCTGGTGTTCCGGATTCAGTTCTTGGTTGGGGTTTGGAGTTTTAAAAGTGGGTGACGTGGTAAGGGGGCATTCTCGGATTACTCCCATTTCCTCCGTCCTTGTCCTCAGTAGCAACATGCGTTGGGCCAACGGTTGGGAATTGGTTGGAAAGATTGACAATATGTTGTGTTGGAAACCATACATTAAACTAACGGTTGGCTTTTGGTTGGAAATGATGGAATTAGGTTGTGTAGGATTACTCCTATAAATATAACGTTGGCCCAACAATAGCTTCCAACTGAAAACCAACTTGATGTATTTTATCATAATAGTGATAAAATGTTTCATAACCGACACAAAATAACATATTTATCCTAAAAAAACCGCCAAAAATATTGATAATGAAAACTATTTTTTATTCGTTGATAGAATGATGGGAAAGTGTTGGGAATACAACCGTTGGTTGTTAGCGTATACGAGTATGTTGGCCCAGCGTTATTTTACAACCAATATCCAACCTAACTAATTTTAAGAACAGAATGCCAAAACAGTCAATAACAATAATATAATACAATATTTAATACAAGAAAATCGTTTAAATACAGTTATTGATAATTTTTTAGTCGTTGGAGGAATGTTGGATAAATGTGCGAAAAGAACGGTTAACAGATTTATGTACGTTGGGCCAACGTTATATGTCCACAGAATCCCAACTATATTAAAGTTTAAAAAATAGGATTTACACATTTCACAGATCCGATATCTTCACCTCGTAACTCAAAGAAAATTGTTAAAATGTGTTTTATAGTAATATTTAATTCTTTGGTAGAATGATGGGTAGTGTTATTATGGCAACTGTTGGTTATTAGTAAATATGCATACGTTGGTCCAACATAATTTTACAACCAATATCCAGTTTAACAAAATTTTACGAAAATAACACCAGAATATTTAACAACACTAATGCAATGCCATATTTTTTTTTTAAAGAATACTGTTTAAATACAGTTAATGGTAATGTTTTATTTGTTTGTGGAGTGTTGGACAAATGTTAGAAAGAGTTTGGTTACTAACAGATGTATGTTGGGCCAACGTTATTTTTCAACTAAATTCCAACTAAAATAATTTAAAAAAAATAGAATTTACACATTTTATAGAACACATACATTCACCTTTTAATTCCAAAATATCGTTAAAATGTGGTTTGTAGCAATGTTTCATTCGTTGGTAGGATGATGGGTAAATGTTGGTATGACAACAGTCGATTATTAGAAAATTTGCTTATGTTGGCTCAACCTAATTTGACAACCAATATCCAGCTAAAATAATTTTACGAAAATAACACCAGAATATTTACTAACATTAATACAATGCCAAATTTTTTAAAGAATAGTGCTAATATACAGTTAATGCAAATTTCTTATTCGTTGGTGGAGTGTTGGACAAATGTATGTTAGGCCAACGTTATATTTCAACTGATTTCCAACAAAATTTATTTGTAAAATAATTGGATTTTCACATTTCATAGAACACAAAAGTTACATCTTAAATCAAAGACAATTGTTAAAATATTTCATGGTAATGTTTCATTCATTGGTGGAGTGATGGGTAAATGTTGGTTTAACAACTGTTGATTGTTAGAAAATTATTGCTAGATTGAAGGAAAAGTTTTGACAGGACAACCGTTAGTTATTAGCAATTATTCCCGGTAGCAACATACGTTGTGCCAACGGTTGTAAATCATTTGGAACTGTTGGTTTGTGTTGAAATACTTACATAACTGCAACGTTGACACAAACATTGTAAGCCAACCTAAATTTTATGAAACAACATTTTTGTGGAATTTATTAGCACTGCAAATAAATTGACAAAGAATTTTTAGAATTATTGAATGATTGATTGAACGTTGGCAACAAGTTGGCAAACATACATTTGGCTTTTGGTGTAGATTTTTATGTTGAGCTAAATGTTATAAAACCATCATTTTTCTTTAACACATAAAATAACATTGGAAATGGAAAATAGAACTGTCACACACAATCTCACAGGTTATTAAATATTCTAAAGATTTTAGCAGGAGAGAAAGTTTCCAAACAATAAAATGGTTGGTTATCAAGTGGATTATTTAAGTGGCAGAATGTCTGAAAAACTACCAACATTTCACTGAATGTAGGCGTTCAAGTAAGCATTCATGCCGATTGCTTAACTAAGATAGCAAACAAAACATAGCTTTCTTCAAGTTGGTATCGTAGAGTAATCGGTAAGGTAATGGGTCGCAACATAAAATCATCTGTACATCGTAAGGGTCGTGAGTTCAAAACTTGTGCACTTCTGGTGGACTTTTCATACACCTTTTAGGAAGTTTGTGCTGTACATTAGAGCTCTAGAAATAAGAGAAATACATATATTTGCCTTAAATGTTCTTTTTAGAGTAAATTTTTTCAGCATTTTTTCATCCAACATTTCGCCAACGTTGGCCCAACGTAGTTCAATCGCAAAAGCCAACTTCGGGCCAATGTAGGCCCACGCGACCTTTTCACATTGGCCCAACCTATAATGTCAATGTTGGGCCACTGCTGGACAAATGTTGTTTTCGGGTTGGCATCCAACCAAAAAACCAGTGTTTGGCCAACGTAGACCCGAGTGTCATTTTGATGTCAGAGCAACGTAATTTTTCCAATGTTGGCCCAACCTTGAGGCAATTGTTGGACTTACGTTGGTCCAACCAAAAATTGCTACTGGGGGTGTTCTCCGTCTTTGCTTAGTCTTTGGTACCTCACTTTTAAGAGCCGATCAACTCTTTCCTCGCAGCTCTTCTTTGTAATTTATTGAATTCTGTTACGAGAGTAACTTGTGAGAGGTAGCAAGGCGTTATCGGTCACAAAACCAGGATTATCGAGCACCAAAGAGATAGGTCGGGTTGCGACATGCAACCAGTTAACTCTGTTCACTTTCAGTACGCAATAAATCATCCTTCGGTTCACTTATTAAACGAGCAGAAATTCCAATCTATCCGGGCAGACCCAGTGACTTTTCACAAACGCATATACATATGAATTTCAACCTGAACATCTGCAAGGTGTAAATTGTTTGTAACGCTTCAGTGGAGTCCTCTCTCAGAACTGCAATAAGTGAAGGTAACCGCGGGCGATATGAATTGTGCGCTAGATGTTGGCGTATATCTGGAGTATTTCAGGCACGTCTAGAAACACGCCCGTGTTGTGGGGGGACGTGATAGATGAAGCATCTCGCTTCCACGCCCAGAGACCGAAGAGAGAATATTGGGTAAACGGCGCATGCCAGCTGCACAGTAATCGACTTCTGAATTACAGCACTGAGCGGCTGTCAAGAACAAGTTGCTTGGAGGGAAGTTAGCGCTGCAGTATATAGCTTGATATGTTGGTGTATTCCCTGTGCCAGGGATTTGGTCTCGTATAGTCATGTGAGGAAATCCCTGAGGTAAATCTGAAACTAACGAGAACTTGCGTATATTGGCCGCCTTCCGTTATTCACTGATTTCACTGGCCACTGTTTTCAGTAATGTCAGCTATAGTTCCGATATTGCTGACAGCACTGATAGTCACTGATGGTCGGTTGGTGACGATACCCTGTGTGAGACTACATCCGTTTACTGAGATTACCGATTTTACTGGCGCTTCAGAGCATCAGTGTTGTCAATAAACCAATATTTTTGGCGGAAATTCAAAAGTTGAAGTTATATAATGGCAGGACAAGGAGTCTTTTTTAAGATATAAGGGCCAAAGCGGTTATCTATTAATTTATATACAACGTTTATTTAACGTCTGTTTATAGCTACTGAAGAATTCGTTTGCAGTTTGCAAAGCCTAAAAATGTTTAGATGTTGAATCGTACCTTGCTATGTATTTAAAAATCATCGATACAGCTTCACAAACGAAAACAAATGCGATTTTTAAGCTGTGTCGTGAAAAAAATAAGAAAATTTTATCAATCGTAAGTCGTCTTAAATGCATAAATATGCTAAAAATAAACCAACTTTATTTTTAAAGAAAATGCAATTTACACAACGAAAAAAAAAATAAAAAGAATGATATCGCAGATATGCCAGAGATGTAGTTGCTACGCAACGCATATTGCAGTAATGTTTACTGATTTAACGTTCCGATATTATCTATTTACTGACTGAGAAATATTTAGCTGATTACTGACACTGTTCCCATATTGTTCACGGACACTGGCGAACTGTCAGTGATATCAGTATTGTCAGCAGAAAACGGAAGGCGGCCAATATGAGGATATTTCGTTTGCATTGGACAGTTAGGAGACATCTCCGTTAAAGTGTTACCTCACTACAGTCGAGAAGAATAATTTCTCTTCATGCATCGACTTGTGGATGTAGTTAAAATGCATATTATTTTCCATTTATAATGCACAGAACTTAAAAGATGGTGATTTTATAATTTGTATTTAGTGTTTTGCATGTTGTAAAGTAGCAAAAAAATGCAAAGTAATAATGATAAAAATGTGTCTTAGATTTTTGTGTATGAAATGGTCTCGTAAACATTTTGTATAAAACCAAATCAGAAAGAAAAACACGGCATTAGTTTCGTACAAAAATGTACAAATAATTTAGCCTAAATTTTCTCTTAGATACCAATGCGGTCTTTCCTTTACACAATGGCTATGTTCCTCCTCTAAAATATTACCAACAAATTCAACATAAGAATATCATTGTCCTCCATGTGGCATTCTAACCTCAATTTACGGTCGCCATGATTGATTTGTAGCTCGAGAAACTCTTTAGGAAGATCTACCGAATCCTTAAAAAATTCTCAGTTTTTCCTTAGATTGCACTTACATTTCGTCTCTGTAATGACTATTCCTCACACAGAGAGGGGACTAGAGAGAGAGAGAGAGATAGGGAAATTCGACACGAAGGAAAATTGAAAGTTTACTACGTTCCAGTGCAGTTTATATGTACCTGACGTCCTTCATTCGGCATTCTCGTGTCCCCATTCGTTTGGGTAAGTTAGAACCCTGGTACAATAGTTGTAGGAAATGAATAGAGTGGGCAAATTTTGGTCAGTGCTTATAACACTTAAGTCAGGGACGGATCAAGTTCTCGTTAGGATGATGAATCTCAAACCATGTCATTAATGGTTATTTGTTTATTTCGAAACCATTGTTTTAAATATATAACAATAATTCTGTGGTAAAACACACTGCCATGCGATAAACAGATAAACACATGACATCTAACGTATAGTAAAGAGACTCCTTCAGTTTCATAGACTTGGCGTAATGCGAATAAAAAATTGGTGACTAAAAAAACTTTGTTTAATGTTAAAGAAATGAAGTAGTAACTTATTCATATATTTCATTAATGTAACGTTACGAAACGTAAAAATATAATGATACTTTTGACAGAGCTTAACATCAAAGTCTTAAGCGCTGTTAAGGGATGACATGAAGTGAGTATGGAGCAAGGCAGGAATGAATGGGAGGGGGAAGCGGGAAATCCCCGCGGAAACCCGCCAACCAATAGCATCCTCCGACATGATTCCCATACGAAAAGTAAAAATAAAATTCAAAACTATGGGTTCAAGTTATTCTAATGATTGTTATTATTACGTGTTAGTTAAGAATTATCCAGGTTAGCGAGGGACTAGGTTCACTACTACTAAGTTACGTGTGCTTATAAATATTAGCCCAGTGCTTATAGCAAAGTAAATACATAGTAATAAAAAGTTTGTCACATTAAGGGAAAGGCCCAACTGACAACCATCTAATCCCGTAACTGATTGTGATGGTGATGTGAGGTTCAGATTGTTGGATATGTATCTATATGTGAGTCACGTTGGCGACAAGGGCGATATCTTAAGATTTGTGTGAAAACATAACTATAAAATTTTGAAAATAATTTGTTATCTTTAAGGAGACCCAAGGTAACTTAAATGTCAAGACAAAAAAACTTTGGAAGGAATTCTCTAGATGATGTAAATTCAAGGTAATTTGTAGATTAGATAACAAATTCAAGGTCAGTGTTCAAGAAAAATTCAAACATGTAATTATTTATTTAAAGATCGAGGTTGATTAACGAAATAATTAACTAGCATACCGGGAATAAGTAATTGGAATCACTCACGAAAAGTCGTATACAACCACTAATGAATTTCATTAGTTGTAAGAATATTATTTGAGGAAATTATTAATTCAAGCACTGAGAAAATTATTCGTGAGTGCTATATATGCAATAGGGCAAAGGCTAATTGGTAATTCAAGGGACATACGGCATGCGGCAGAGTCAGTTC
Source organism: Medauroidea extradentata (assembly GCA_003012365.1). Classification (NCBI taxonomy): domain Eukaryota; kingdom Metazoa; phylum Arthropoda; class Insecta; order Phasmatodea; family Phasmatidae; genus Medauroidea; species Medauroidea extradentata. The sequence goes on from PNEQ01051820.1 coordinate 10,333, forward strand.
GTGCTGAGTAACGCATTTGCTATTTTAGTAGTAATAATTTAATACAGTTTTGTATACTGATGGTAAACATTAGGTGCATGAAAGAAACAAATTTGCTCATGTTCAATCTGAAGAAGTGGATATTGTGTGACCAATAAGGGAAACGAACGTTGGTGTACTTGGTAGACGATGAGGAGACGAAGATAGTGGCAAATAAAGATGCTCTTACAGTGCTCTCCAGGGAATAAGTGAGTGAAGAGATTGTGGTCGGCACTTAACATCTAGGTATTTAGCGCTGGTGAGGGGTGACATGAGGTTAAGTATGTAGCAGTGACGGATTAAAGGAGCGGGAGAACGGGAGATTCCCGAGAAAACCCGCCGACCAATACTATTCCCACATGAGAAAATACGGGTACCAACCCCGCCAGGAGTCGAACCCGGATCGTCTTGGTGGGAGGCGAGCGCTCTAGCCTCTGCGCCAACAGCGTCCTCGTCTCCACAGAAGAGGCGATGATGGCTCATATGGTCAATGTTGCGAGTTGGTAAGCGTATAAGTAAGGTTGTCATGCTGTGTGTACTTTGAGAACGCTGCCCTCTGCGTTTTAGTCTCTCAGAAGTGATGGAGTTATGAGGTTAAGAGTGCGTGTGTGGTAGATAACTAAACGCTGAAAACATCAATTGATTTCTACGCTTTTTTCGAGCCAATATGGATAAAATACTCAATGACAATCCTAGATAATGGTATTTGCCAAATTGATAAGTAAATATTTATCCAAAATTACTAATGAGTTACGCGTGATCTCTTGCGCCGCAGTTATATGCGTGAGGTTCCGGCGCCTCAGAAGTTCGTAACACTGGAAACAATTTTGTTTAACACGTTAGCTAAAATTATTGTCTAGGATTGCTATTGTTTAATTTTAGTAAACAGGCTTCAATAAACCTACAGTTATAGATTAACGATTTTAGCGTTGAATTATGTGCCACGCCCTCTTAATCTAAGAGCATACCAAATGCCGCGTTGCCACAACGAGCCAAACGCTGGGAAAACAAGCAAGATTTCCCACCAATCTATTTTTCTGTTGGATTTAAAGCTGTGACTGTACAAATTTACTGGTGGAAAGTTTGTAGGAAAGTTCAGTGCACATTTGTAAGTTTCCCATACATTATGAACAGAGAAGGTGATTTATCGCGAGATTGTATTCTGTCCGTGTATTCTACAAACCAGCGTAGCGTCATGTATTATTGGCCGACGGTTATGCGGCACCGTCTAGTTGTTTACAGACGAATCACAGACGTACAGTAGTAGTGCACTAGAGTTATCATTGGCCCAGTCAAATGGGGACTCGCCAGTAGCGAAAAAAAAAAGCTTCAGAAATAAATACGTTACATTGAAGTCTAGCAATCAGTCAACTTTTCCCGCGATAAATCACAATCTCTGATTATAAAGTATGGCAGTATTTTAGCTATGTTGGAGGGCTTCAAAACAGAGCTTTTAATGAGCACGGTGTGGTAACAATGATATTTCGTCATATGAGCGGCGGAACCAATGAGTCAGAGGGGTCAAATGACTCCCTAATAATCTGCAGTAAGGGTCATGTTCTCAAAAGGCCTACAACACAGGAGCAGAATAATTAAGTAGAGAACACTGACAGTTTGTCAGCACATTTTTCACTTGAACATCTGATTCCTTTTACGTAGACGATAACCCACTAAACACATGAATTAAATATGTAAAGCTGTAAAATGCGTGTGCAATATTGTTTTTTATTCTTGACCCCATGAGAGTAGGTGGGCCTGGCGCGGGAGACGTACTATAGCTAGAGAAGACGGCATATCGCGAAAATGTTTTGTGCCAACATACCCTTGAAAACACTGTAGTTAATTAAAACACATGTGATTGGGTGATGCACGTCTGACACTCCGTAACTGTCTGCAGACACTTAACAGGCATAAGTATTACAATAGCGGTATTCTTATTGGCTCAGTCAAAGAGGGCAACAGCTCCGCGTACAAGCGAAATCCAGTAATCTTCTGGTAAGCTGAACGTGCGTTGAAATGCAGCAAAAAGTCAAGTTTTCCAGCGATAAACCATCATCGCTGACTATGCTATATAGCGTGGTACAGAAATTGTTTTTTTTATGATTATTAGAAAATTAACGCGTTTATCTATGAAAGGAATACATATTTCAACTGCGTCCCTATGATTTTAAAAATGTCATCTTCTAATTAATAACATTAATACCAAGATCCTCAGAAGTGTGAAAAATGATCTTTTCACGTTGATACAGATAAGAACATATAAACCGTAATCGTAAAACAAAATCGTAGAAACACGCACCGAAATTTACCACATACCTACTTTCCACAAATAAAATTACTGGGTCGTCGCTTGAAGACCCTTAAAAAAAAAAAACAATTATTACAAAAACACTGCACGCTAGTTTAATACTCCGCGCCTAGATACGATGACGTGTTTGACACAAGTGTTGTATTCGTCTTGTTGCGTTCCCTGCTTCCGTTACTCAAAAGAAAAAAAAACTGTGTCTAACTAATTCTTAAGGACTTTAAAGTGCGATTAAATCATAATTTTATATTTTTATGAAATAGTGTTAGTTTTGTAAACGATGCTTGTGAGTGCAGTTTCCTCTTACGAAACAATTTTAGCTGGCGTAGTTTTCTCATAACGGTGCGTCAAAGTCAAAATTTGCTTGTTCTGTCGCCATGCAAATAGCGAAAACTAATTGATCTAGTTAAACGAAATAATTCATTGTGCATGAGCTCTGCAATAAAATATTTTAAAACCCACAACGAAATATTTTGAATTTTTTAAAAAGATAGCAAAATACACAGAAAAAATTGCAAATTAAAATTTTTTTAAAAAATATAAAAGTAGTTCATGGGATATTTTCTAAATGATTTGTTACGTAGCCCATGACATGGTATTTCACCGTGAATTATTCCACTTTCGTAATTCAATTGGTTGTCATTATTTGCATGGCAGCAGAACGTGCAAATGTTGACTTTGACGCACTGTTATGAGATAACTATAAGAGCTAAAATTGTTCCATAAGAGGAAACTGTGCTCACAAGTATCGTCTACAAAACTAACACTATTTCATAAAAATATAAAATTATGATATTTATCGCACTTGAACATCCTAAACGACGAACACCTTCCGACGTTGTCCGAAATGTTCTTTTTTGTACATTGGCGGAATAGGAACATGTTAAATAGTTGCGTAAATAGACTTATTTTCTATTAATTTACAATACATTTGAAAATCGAGGTAGCTCCAAACCAATACATTTTTACAGTTTTCGTAAAAACAAAGTTTCTTTCTCACTTTTGATCGAATATCAAGCTCTGCAATTCGTAGATAATACTTTTGTACACCTGCTTACGTAGAGGAAAAAACATTTTATTCATATTTACCTTAAGTTCCTCAAAAATAAGAAAGTCTGTGACTACGTAATGATGTAAGAAAGTGTGTATTGCCTACGGATTGTCCAGACATTATTTTCGACAGTCACAAAAATTGTGAAAATTGTAATGTTTTGGCACATCCGTTCACCGGCACAGATGGGGAAGCCTAACGTGAGACGAGTAAATGTCAGCGATTGACGACGATCGGTGTTGAATTTCGTGAGGTAGTAGTATGCTCCCTCGTCTGGCAGGGAGCGATTACTAGACTTCCGTATAAATATGCTTGTCTCCTGAGATTTACTTGAGGCAATCACGTCGAACGTGTAGTTAAAAAAAGTGAATTGTTACAAACATACGACTCACTTTTATGTATGTGTATTACCATAAAACATAACGAAACATAAGTAAATCTCTATATATAAAAATTAAAGCTGACTGATTGACTGACTGACATATCAAACTGCAGCCCAAACCACTGGACCTAGAATCGTGAAATTTTTTGTGGGGGTTCCCTTCAGGTCGTAGGCGAGCACTAAGAAGGGATTTTTCGAAATTCGACCTCTAAGGGGGTGAAAAGGGGTGAAATGTGTTTCCGAAGAAACGTCGATAGAGCTCGAACCCGACGG